>VMDO01017335.1:14780-45136 GCA_007922755.1 Pedetes capensis | reverse complement strand
TTTGTCAAAACACATATTGTAAGATCAAGGGTAGTTCCAGTTTTGGATAATGAAAGTAGAGGTTATTTGGGTCAACCTTTCTACTAAACACAATAAAATTTACTAGAGGAACATGTTTTTAAAGATCATAAATTAATGAGTAGTCAGAAAAACAGTGGGATACTCAAATGCCCAATATTTAAATAAAATCACACTACAGGGATACGTGCCCCAAATCTGCTTTCACCTTTTGGAACCTGCTGATGAAGTACTCTGGCGCTTTGACTTCATAACATTGTGTAGTCAGAGAGACATAGTGAAGGCATAGGACCTGGCCTTGGTTTAGAGCTCTATAGGATTACATTTTCCCACTAAAACTGGGACCTCAAAGGTCTGTGTCCTTTGAAAAATGGGGTGTTTGATTTAACCTCACTCTATGCTCACATCATCCTGAATCCTCAGGGACTTCAGAGAGGCTGCCATGGTCCTGAGCAAGGCAAGGCAAGAGAACAAGATGAAAAGGGGGGATAAAGATTTATGGCCAACAACCTGCCTTTGCATGGATTTGTTCTCCAGGTACCCTTAGCCTGGGGGCCAGGGCGGGGGGCACCACACAACGTGAACTTGAAGGAAATCCCTGACTTGTAGCCATTCCTCACAGCTGGCAAAAGCACTCTTTCTGAAAAGGAGGTCATGCCTTAGGGACTGCTCACAACCCATCTTTCAAATCCAATGTCTCTTAATTAATCAAAGGTAACCTGTAAATAAAATAGTCATGCTTGTTCTTTTTAAATATATAAATGTCAAACACCAAACATCTGAAGATTATCTAATTTTATAAATGTGCCATCACTTGAGTATAAACAAGCATATCATTAAATGAATAATCCAAATTGAAATTTTAATGATATGAACAAAAACTATAGTGGATGTTTTTTTAAAAAAAATGATTACAGTAAAGACTCGTTGACATTCTTCCCCCCCCAAAAAAAAAATTCTACCCCTGGTTGTGAGCACACTTGTCCCACCATTCTTGCTACTTTCTGAAGCAGTTCTGAGTGTCATTAGTTTTATCCTCTATAACAACAACATTCCATGTCACACATCTCTTTTAGTATGACTATATCTATCAAATAAAAACATTATGTTGTAGTCTCATCTACCTTATTCACTGGATCTGGCACTGTGCGACTTCTAGCTCTTACCCAAAGTCAAAATGACCTTGAAAGGTAGATGTTTTGAATTGTTTGAGGATGTGGAGGCAGGTGTGACAGTGTTAACTAAAAATACTCACAAAAGAGGACTTTTAGAACTGCTTCAGATAGTGACAAGAATGATAAGTGTGTTCAAAGCCAGAGGAATATTTTGGGGGGGGATTAGTGGCAATGTGTATTTTACTGTAATAATTTTCTGTGAATTAGACATTCATAGTATCTTTTGATCACACATCATATTTGGCAACAGATTAAATGAAGCAGAAGGGACAGTTGGAAATTGGAAGAGGGAGATCCAGGTAAATAACAGAAAGGTAAAAAGAAAAACATTCAGAAGACAGTGTTGGAGGCAGAGTACAAATGCTATTGAAAGTTTGCTCCTTGAATAAGTGACTTCAGTATCACCTGAATACTCAATAAAATATATATTCCCACTTCTTGACTTTGGTCTTAACCTCAAGAACTGATTTGGTGAATGGGATGCTGGGAGAATGGACATAAGGAGAGACATGACTGTGCATTACAGTAGGTCTTCTTGTCTTTCTGACATCTTCATGCCAAAACCTGCATGAAATATTCTTCTCAAACTGTCCCAAATCAGGATCTGCAGCATTACTCAAAGCCCTGTTAGAAATATAAAATCTCTGGCCCCATTTCAAACCTACAGAATCAAAAACTCTGGGGGAATCTCCATGGATATATGTTCCGTCTCTATGAGATTATCATAGGGAAGTAAATAATTATGGTTTGCAATTCAATCTGCCTTCATAAATAATGAGAAATTCAAAAGAAAAGCTATGAAATGACATAAGGAATAAACAAGAGAAAAAATATGATGTAGCCATATTAATATAGGACAAAAGGAGATTTTTACCATGAATCAGAACATATAACAATTTTAAGTATTCCTGTTTTAGTATCATAGCCTCAAGTATGTAAGGTGAAGATTTAGGGGGTTTTGCTAGCAGATAGAATATCCTATTTCCCACAAAGTTACGGAACATGACACAATCTATTGCTCATCTACTTACTATTTCATCAACCATTCCATAAACACCATGTGCCAGGCATCATCCTAAGAGCTGAAAACATACAGATAAACAGAGCATGATTTCTATCAACAAAGATTTCATTATAAACAGAGCATGATTTCTATCAACAAAGATTTCATTGTTATGAGTTTAACTTTGTTTTGCTTTTGGTAAAATGAAAATAAAATCCCCAAAACAACAAAAAACAAACATCCCCAAGAAGTTTGTTTGTTTGTTTCTTTCATTCTTCTTTCATTCTTCCTGTGGTACTATGGGCTGAACCCAGGGCGAAGTTACTCAAGCTGTCCTTGGCCTCTAACCTGTAATCCTCCTGCCTCCATCTCCCAAATTGCTGGGGTTTCAAGTCTGTGCTACCACACCTGGCAGCAACAGTTGATATTTTAAATGGCACACGACTTCCTCTTTCCACCTCTCGGACTCTCCAACAATTTCAAGAGAAAATAGTGACACACTTAACTCATAGTCCTATAGGCACTGGAGTGTTTTACCTTTTGTGGATATGGATATCTGAGTTTAGTGATGAAGTTGTCTAAATGAGAGTGGAAAAACGCAGGAGCATCTCTCTCTGAAAAATGTCTAGGGCTCTTTGAGTCTAAATGTGATCCTTTATATTTTAGTCTAAGATGAACTGGAGAAGTACACACACCTAGTGATTTCTCTCCATTTTGTTTCAAGAGATAGAGGAGGGTTGTGTAGGGCTGTTGCCTAGCAAGTTGAAGCTCTGGGTTAAACCCTCAGCACTTCTTGTCCACCCCCTCTGCCTCGCACACACACACACAAGTGGGGCAAAGGGTCATAGTCCATACTCAAAAAAAAAACGAGAGAATACAAAAAAAAAAACCAAAAAACACCAAAATGTGTGTGTCAGCTTATGTTGTGGGGGCTTGCATATTAATATGATGCTGAAAGGTATGCCATCAGTATTTCAGATCCCATCAGGGGCACCTGTGGTGGAAAGGTTTCAGCTGAGCTTCCAGACTAGAAAGAATAACCAGCAGCACACTCCCAATACAAATTAGTCATTCAAAACCCTATGAATAACACAGAGAAGCACTATCCAATATGCTGCTGGAATATGAACCCCCCAGATTGGAAGGCATTCAAGAAACAACTAGGGAGTGAGTTGCATCCTCAAAGTAGAGTCAACCTTAATGATGGGAATGGAGTAAAGTTCCTAAGATCTCCTTTTGCTGATGTGACTCAAAATGAGAAGAAACACAGTGACTACAACAATGGGTTCAAACATAAAGTGATTGTGCCTATGGCACAGTGTTTGGTAGTGTTTGGTTCTGTTTTACATAGTCTCTATGAGTCAGATTCAACTCAGTGGTATCTAATGAAACAAAACTAACAACGCAGCCCATTCTGCTGCTCCTCTTTAGAAGAGGAGTAGCAACAATGAATCCCCAGCAAGTAGCTCTTCCTTACTTCCTTACAGTACTTAGTGACTATCTGGTTGATAATCTCTGGTCTCAGCTCTCTTGCCAGAGTCCGTTTGTATGTGTTCACGTAGACAATGTAATCACATCATTCAAAAATCAAGACAACATAAAAGGTATATATTCTCATCCATGCTATGTCCCATGTCCAAAGTGAATGTTTACTATTGGTTTCTTTTCTTTAAAAATATAAGCAAATGCAAAATTATATTGCTATCACTCTTACCTTTTTAAACAAAAGATTGCATACCATAAATGCAGTTTTGTGCCTTGCTCTCTTCATAATACCTTTTAAAGAACTCTCTATAGCTATATAGCCTGCAGCTATAGTGCTATAGTATCTGATCCAGTCATATCTCAGAAGCTATGCAGGGTCAGGCCTTGTTAGTACTTGGATGGGAGACTGCCTGGGAACACCAGGTGCTGTAGGCTTGGGAGATGGACCTGGCAACCCACTCCCAAAAATCAATCTGCCAGTGAAAACCCTATGAACAGCAGAGAAGCACTGACCATAGTGTTTTGCCTGTTGTATGTAGGGTCGCTATGAGTGGGACACCAACTTGATGGCACCTAACAACAACATGATATACAACAGATATATTTCCTTAAAAGTAATTGTAAGGTGTCAAAAAATTTCCAGTTAGGTCAGAAGAGACTTTCTTTAAAAAGATTATTGCAATAATGGGAGGGAGCCTATTGCACTAAGAGGAAAGAAATCATTACAGTGGGGAAAAAGCTCCAAACAAACATAGTTCAGCATCTGAAGGGTCAGGCAGAAAAGCATCGTTTATCTGTAGTGAGATACACAGCTAAAAAGAGCCTGAAGGGAGGTAGTGGGGTGAATGGGTATGACTGAACATTGGTGGTTTCCCCTTGAGACTGGAGTTTTTCTATATTCCAATTTGAGTCACATTTGTTTGCATACAACATCAGGCCATTTGCAATTAGAAACAGTTATACTACATCTCTTCCTATCTGCTTGCCCTTTTATCTCACCTGACTGCCCTGCCTAGAAATTCTAGTACAAGGTGGAATAGAAGTAAGCAGAGTAGGACCCTCGTTTTGTTCTTTATGTTAGGGGGAAAGCATTCAGTCTTTCCGCAGTGAATATAATGTTAACTGTGGGGATTTTGGCAGATGCCTTTTATTAGGTTGAGAAAATTTCTCTATATTTCTAGGTTATTGATTGCTTTTATTATGACAGGTCTGGTATTTTTCCAAATGCATTTTCTCCATCTACTGAAATAAATATTTTTCATATATTTCATTTTAATATAGCATATTGCAATAATTGATTTTTGAACGCTAAACCAACCTTGCATTCCTGCCATAGGCCTCAGGATAGTGTGTATTTATTTTCTTGTGGTGCTGGACTCAGTTTCGTAGCATTTTGTAATGAATTTTTGCCTTCATCTTAATAAACAACATTGGGCTGTGGTTTTCTTTTTGTTTTCCTTGTGATATCTTTGTCTAGTTTTGGTATGAGGGTAGTAATGGTGTTATAGAGTGAGTTGGAAACTATTCTATCTTATGAAAATATTCACAAAGAACTAGTATCAAATCTTCTCTAAATATTATGTAGATGGTGAAACCATCTGCTCTGGAATATTGTAGGTAGTTTTTTAAGATTATTAAATCTATTTTTTACATGCCTATTTAGATTGATTCTTTCTTCTGAGTCAGTTTTGTGGTTTATATCTTTCTATGGCACCCAACAACAACAGAATTGAAAAGTGAAGGTGTTGCATTGAAGATGAAGGTGCACCTGATTCATGTATGATATTTTCAGTTGCATCATATGATTGTGCGAGTTTGACATTGAATAAGGGACACAGGAGAAGAATTGATACTTTTGAATTATGGTGCTAGAGAGGAATACAGAATATGCCATGGACTGCAAAACAAACCAACAGATCTATTCTAGATGTAGTCCAACCAGAATGCTCCTTGGAAGCAAGGATGGCTAGACCGCATCTAACATATTTTGGACATGTTGTCAGGAGGGACCAATGCCTAGAGAAGGACGTTGTGTTTGAGAGTGTGATGGGCCAACAAGAAAAAGGAAGACCTCAACTATAGGGATTGACACAGTCGCTGAAGCAATGGGCTTAAACATAAAAAAGATCATATGCCTGGCATAGAGTCTGAGAGTGTTTCCTTCTGCTGTATGTAGGGTCCCTGTGAGTTAGAGGTAACTCAATGGCACCCAACAACAAAACAAAGATATGTTGATTTTTCTTTTTTGTCACAGAACCTGCTTTGATTTTAATTGATTTTCTTTATTGCTGTTCTACTCTATGTCATTTATTTCAGCTCTAATCTTCATTATTTTCTTCTGGGTGCTTGCTCTATGTGTTGATATCTCTTAATTGTCTAATATCCTAAGGTAGAAGGATAGGTTATAGATTTGAGATCACTGGGCAGCTGGGTACCCCTTCAGCTTCTTGGTCATGTTGACAAAAGAATTTTAAAACAGACCCACAAAGGAACTTGAAGGATAGACTACTTAGAAAAGAGGAGAGTTCCCTGAGTATCAAATCAACTAAGATCGGAACTTAAGGTGGCATGGGGAGAAGGGAAAGGGAAAATTATGGAGAGAGTGAAAGTGATGCTTTCTGAGACAGAAATCAGAAAGTGAGCAGGTCCAGCAATGAGCCTGCAGGTGACTGAACAACTGCAAGGGACTATGGACATCCCTGCAGAGAACTGAGAATATCTGCTTACCTCTGTGGAGGGCTGCAGACAACTGCAGAGAACTGTGGACACCTTTAGGCTTCTGCAGGATGGACGCTGTGCACACTCTACCAAGGGGTGGGGCTTTGGGGTTTCGAAGTCCCTCTCATTAAGAGGCTGGATATTCCTCCTTTGTTTTTAATCTTTTCTTCAGGTGGTCATATTCCTTCCACCTGTCTGCTTAGGCCACCACCTTGGGTTGGAAAACAGGTTTTCTTCTTCATCATAGAAGGGATCTTTTCAACCCAGACATGGAGACACTTGTTGTCTTCATATCTAAAGCTGTATTGGCTATCAATCAGGCCACCAGTAAAGGCGTGACTGGCTACAGACCAGGCCATTTGTGGGAAAGTACTATCTACCAGCAATTAAGCTACTTGCAAAGGACATTATTGATCAGGGAAGCACTGATCACCAGATTGGTCCATTTGTCTCAGAGAAAGCTCATATCGATACTCAGGTCTCAAAAGGTACCTGGCAAGCCATGGCAGCAGGGGGCATAATTTTCCCTTTCTTCCTGTCTAGGATCTCTTTTCACTTTTATTTTATTTTATTTTATTTTTTATTTTTTATTTTATAGTGATGCTATGGATTGAACTGAGGGCCTGATGCCTACCAAGCACATGCTCTATCACTGACTTTTGCTCACCCTGTATCTTCTTTTAATATAGGCATCTGCATTTATAAAACTTCCCTTAAGCACTGCTGTGACTGCATTCCATATGTTTTGGTATGGTTATAGTCACTTGATTTTGTGGAAACAGAAAAAAAAGTTTACAAAGAAAGGTTTGTCATGATCCCACTGGCACTTTGCAGACCAGCCTCAGTCAGACCTCAAGGCCCTTTGATAGGGAAACTATGTCACACAGAAGGTCATACATGATAAACTAGCCAGAGAGCTGATGACTGGAATTCCTGTAAGGCTGACTTCCAAGAAATAGAAACTTACTCTGTACCCCGCTCCCTTAACTGCTAAAGAGTTCTCACTTCTGTAGCCTTGCTTCTCCACCCCTACCCTATGAAGCCTCTAAGCACTGTGAGTTGGATGCTGCTTTCTGCAAGTCCACTCCCTGGACTGAAAGTAGCTTGCTGAACAGTCTAAATAAAATTTCTGCTCCCAGTCCGTTTGTGTTGTCTTGGAGTATTTTTCTGGGTTTGAATTGCTGGGTACAAAAATTTCAACCAGAAGAACTTCTTTTAGTATAGCCACTTAATAGGCATACTATAAAGCGAGTGTAAAAACAACCAAGTTTTATCTGATAATGTGTTTATTTTGCTTCCACTTATGAAACGTGGCTTCGCTGGATATAGGATTCTTTATGGCTGGGATTTTTTTTTTGTTTTTAGGATTTTAAATATATTTCCTTACTGCCTATTGCCCTCTGTTTCTGATGATAAGCCAGTTGTTTATCGTTTTGGTGATTCCTTGTAAGTGGTCATTCAATTGTCTTTTGCTGCTTTCAAGATTTCTTTTTCTTTATCTTTCAGAATATTTACTAAGGTATGTCTGTTTGTGAATCTCTTTGCATTTATCTTATTGGAATTTATGAGACCCTAGATATATATAGCTTGATGTTTGCCAGTTAATCTAGGAAGTTTCAGCCTTTCTTCCTTTGAATACTATAAATGCTCCATTCGTTTTCTCTGTTCTTTCTGGTACTCCTATTGTGCATATGTTGGTATGTTTTTTGGTTCATACTTTTCTCTAAAACTCTGGTTAATTCATTCTTTCTTTGTCCTTTAGAATGCATGATCTGTATCATTCTACCTTCAGGTTTGTGAACTTTTGTTCTAGTTCAAATCTCCTGTTAAGGCCTTGGAGTGAGTTTTTCATTTCAATTATTATAATTTTCTACTCTAGAATTTCCACTTGATTCTTTCTTTTCATAATTTCTCTTTACTGCTATTCACTACTTAATCTTATATATTCCTTTGCTACTTTAATCATGATTTACTTTAGTTCTTTCATAAATATTTATAATAACTACTTTGAAGGTTTTGCATGTCATATGTCTGCAACTGTACCACCATGGCATCCAATCCCATCAGATCTTAGAAGATAAGCAAGATGGAGCCTGGTTAGTCCTTGGATGGGAAACCACCTGGGAACAGCAGGTGCTATAGGCTTGGGAGAAGGATCTGGCAACCCACTCCCAAAAAACAATCAGCCATTGAAAACCCTGTGAATAGCAGAGAAGAACTGACAATAGTGTTTTACCTATTGTATGTAGGATCGCTATGAGTCAGACACCAACTCGAGGGCACCTAACAACAACATGTCACATAATTTTGTGTTGTGTATAGGTCTTTTCTCTCCCCCTCTCCAGGCTTATTATGACTTCTTTTTTATTTGTTAATACCTGCCTAGAATTGTTTAGCATTTTAGTGAAGCTGACTTCCCCTTTGCTGGGTGAAGGGTCTTACGGTGTGCCTTCAGTGTGCATATTTGGTTATAGTCACATGATTTGATTGTCTGGAATAAATATTTTGTCACCCGTGGTATGTTGTTTGGACCATATACAGAGTTTTAAATTCATGGTTAGTTTTCTTCTCCTTTTTAAAAATATTTTTCCATTGTTACTCATCTGAAGAGCTCCTGATGCTATCATATCATGATATGTCTTCTATAAATTTAATTTTTATATTTATATATTCTGTTTGAAATATTCATTTAAAGTGAGAAATATCCTAATCCTATTATTTCCCCTTCCTATTTACTTATCATTTTTGTTTTACTTTTCTTTTTCTTTTTGTTTCTCTTTTTCTTTCTATTTCTATTTCTTTTCTTTCCTTCCTTCCTTCCTTCCTTCTTCCATATTTTCTTCCCTCCTTTCAACAAATTCATCTTTGTCTAAGATATCTGAGATGCCAATTTCACCATATGCAGCATGTGCTAAAGTCTCATGTGTATTTGGGTCTCTGACGTTTTATCCTTTTCTGTATATTTGGTGGTATAGTTAGGTGCCATCGAGTTGTGTCCAACTCATAGCAACCCTCAGGGTTTTCAGTGGCTGATTGTTTTAGAATTGCCTTGGAAGTGGAATACCAGGTACCTCTCCCATTTTTGCAGTGCTGGTGATTGAACCCCAGACACAGAACAGTGCTCTACCAAGTAGAGCACTACTCTGCAGTCTCTGAGGTCCTGGCTTCAATTCCTAGCACCCCTAAAATTGGAGAAGGATGTGGCAATCCACTCCCAAGGCAATCCCGAAACAATCAGCCATTGAAAACCCTGAGGGTTGCTATCAGTCAGACACGATTTAACAGCACCTAACAACAACAACTTATACTTGGTGAATCTAGTGATGACCATTGTACACCTTTTATAGTTTGTTGTTGTTGTTAGGTGCCATCGAGTTGGTATCTGACTCATAGCGACCCTCACAGGGTTTTCAATGGCTGACTGTTTCGGGAGTGCCTTGGGAGTGGATTTCCAGGTCCTTCTCCCTTTTATAGTTTAGGACATGATAAAATGTTTTAATAACTGATTTAGGTAGTTTTTGTAATGATTATTCTTTATTTTTTAAATTATGGGTTATTTGCTATTTCCCCCACAAAATAAGGTGTAGAATAAACTTTGCTATCAAAAATATATGTATTTTTACTTTTGTTTTAGAGTCAAGTTTGTAAATTACATTGGTAGTAAAGACATGGCTTTAAATTCTTGCCTAAGAAAATGTATATGTTTTACATTTGTTCATGTATTCTTTTGAGCTTAGCAGTGTTTTAAATTTTCTATCATCTAAGTTTTACATATTTCCTAAATTAATTCCTAAATATTTTAAGAATACTGTAAAAATTTCTCTGTGTCTTTTGGTTTTTATATAATTAAATTAGGGTATTGATTTTTATGCATTAATTTTATAATTTGCATATTGTTTTATTTTAGAAAAAATTTAAAACATATTCTTGTCTTTTCTAAGTTTAGTCATATCTTCTGAATCTAGACATGCCTATATGATTTTTCATTTCTAATAGGATTGCCTTATACCTATAGTACAATATCAAATCCTCCACGTCTGTCAGCTTAAGCTATCCTGCTATCGGGGCTTGCATGTTGCTGTAAGGCTGAAAGCTATGCTATCGGTGTCTCAGATACTGGAAGGGCTACCCAGGGTGGACAGGATCCAGCAGAGCTTCCAGACTAAGACAGACTAGGAAGAAGGACCTGCCAGCCTGCTCCCCAAACAATTAGCCATTCAAAACCCTATGAATAGCAGAGAAACACTCTCAAATATAGTGCTGGAAAATGAGGCCCCTGGCTGGACAGCATTTAAAAAACTACTGGGAGAGTGTTGCCTCCTCAAAGTGGAGTCATTCTTAATGACAAGAATGGAGTACAGCCAATAGGATCTCCCTTTGCTGATGAGGCATGACTCAGAATGAGAAGGAACACAGTAGCTGCAGCATTGGGCCCAAATATAAAAGATCATGTGCTTGGCACAGTGATGGATAGTGTTTCATTTTGTTGTACATAGGGTTAGTGTTGATTTATTTCTGGGGTTTCTCTCTCTCTGCATTGTGGGTGGAAGCAAGAGGTGGGTGCCCCAATTGGCCAGAGAACAGAGCATCATGCATAGGATAAAAGGACAGGGGTTTATTCACAAAGGAGGGGAAAGGAATGGAGGATTAGGGAGAGGGGAATGGGGAGGTGGAGAAGGCAAGAGCTCAGCTGCTGTCTATGCTGCTGGGGCAGAGGCTTCCAGGTGTCATTGCTCTTCTGGCTCACAGCCTTCGCCACTTGGGGGCCCTGAGCTTAACTGTTGGAGCCTTGCCTCCCTAAGCTGTCAGTCTGTGTAGGATATCTGGCATTATTTTAGAGGTTGGAGTCAGATAGAGGTGGCAGGCAGGTTGGAGTATGATGAAGGTAGGTCGGAAGAAGGCTGAAGTCTAGGCTAGGCAGACAAGTAAACGGGCCTTGGGCTCTTACGGAACTGCAAGGACCCGGTGAGCTTCTCTTGGATGGTGTTCAGAATGGCTCCTGAGCTCTGGAATCTATATGGCCTGATAGCCAGCCAATCAAGGAAACAGGGTTGGATCAGAAATAACCAATTGGACACCAGGGGGCTTTAGATGCTACCATACCTTGGGTGCCATCTTGGCCTACTTGGTGGGAGTGGGGAAGAGTGAGATACCCAGATGTAGGGCAAAGGTGACCCATTGCTATCTTGCCCCATAAGATTCAATGGGAGCAAATGACCTGGATATAGAGTAAGGGTCATTCACCCTGGAGGTGAGGGATCAGTCCTCCAGGTGGGTTAGATGAGCTCCTGGGACTAGCCATGTTTGGAGTACTCTCTATCCCCCTGGGAATTCCAACAGGTTACTATGAGTTAGATCTGACTTGATGACATCCCACAACAACACAATGTTAAATAGATAAAGGGTAGTGAGTATTCTTGACAGGTTTTCCAGTTTTGATGGAAATACATCAGGTGTGAGTGTGTGTGTATGTGTGTGTTTGTGTGTGTGTGTTTGTGTACAAACCCACTAGGGATTGAACCCAGGACTTTGTGCATACTAGGGAAGCAGTCTACCAATCAGTTACATCCATACTCATTGTTTTTTTTCAGACAGGATCTCACTATGTACTCCAGGCTGGCCTTGAACTCACTATCTCAGGATGGCAGGCCTTGATTTTATTATGTGGCCCAGACTGGCCTCAAACTTATGATCCTCCTATCTCAGCCTCTTGAGTGCTAGCAGTACAGGTATGGGCCACCATGCCTGGTTCATAAAATAATTTTTATATACACACATGTATATAATTATACATATAATTATCCTTATATATTAGATTATGTGCCAAAATAAGAATAAATTGCATGGTTTTTCCTACTTCACTGAATGATTTTGAGAAAGAATAGGTTTCAATTTTTTTCAAATAATCTTTTTAGCATCTATAAAGATAATTATATGATCTTTGCATTAGCTCTATTTGGAAGGAGAATATTTTTGTATCTCCTAATATTAACTAGGGGTTGGGGTTGAACTCAGTGGGTATAGTGCTACTCTACACTCACTGAGGACCTGGGTTTGATCCCCAGCACCACAAAAACAAGAGGAGGATGTGGAAATCCACCCCTGAAGCAATCCTATAACAATTAGCCATTAAAATCCCTATGAGGGTAGCTATGAGTTGGACATGACTTGATGATACCTGACAACAGTAGCAGCAATATTAACTAACTCTTGAAAGCTGGAAGTAAACTTAGACACACCATGATTCCATTCTTTTAACATGCTGCCAATTTAAAAAAATTTTAATTTTTGATTAATTGTATTAATTGAATGTATTAATGGAGTTCAGCATGATGTTTCCATACATGCATAGGGTATGCACTAGTCAAATTTAACCTCCTTTTATCCCTCCTCTTCTGTTTTTCAATCTCTAGTCGTCATTATACTACACTCAGGTTGACAATTTTTAGCTTCCACAAATGAGAAAATATATAATAATTTTCTTTCTGTGTTTGTCTTATATCATTTAACATAATGTCTTCTAGTTGCATCCATTTTGCTGCAGATGACAGAATCTCATTCTTTATGGCTGAATAATATTCCATTGTGTACGTGAATGTGTGTGTGTCTTACATTTTCTTTATTCATCCATTGATGGGCACATAGGTTGAAACCATATCTTGGCTTTTATGAATAGTGCCACAATAAACATAGACATGCATACATCACTTTGGTATGTTGATTACATTTCTTTCTGGCATACAGCCAGAGGCAGGATATAGTGGGATCTATTTTTAGGTTTTGGAAAACCCTCCATACTCTTCCTCATAATGGCTAAACTAATTTACATTCCCACAGTGCATAAGAGCTCCTTTTTGTTGCCAGCTTTTTTTTTAACAATAGCCATTCTGATGTGATGATACCTTCTTGTAATTTTGATTTGTCCACCCTTGTTGTTGTTGTTGATAGGTGCCGTCGAGTAGGTATCCAACTCATAGCAACCCTCATAGGGTTTTCAATGGCTGAGTGCTTCGGGATTGCCTTGGGAGTGGATTGCCAGGCCCTTCTCCCATTTTTGCGGTGCTGGGAGTTGAACTCGGGGCCTCAGAGACTGCAGCGCAGCACTCTACCCAGTGAGCTAAATCCTAGCCCGTCCACCCTTGGTGGCTAATAAAAATAAACATTTTTTTCATATGTTTTTTTTTTCATTTGTACTTCTCCTTCTAGCAGTTACCTGCTCAGATCATCTGCCCATTTTTTAATTGGGTTTCTTGTTTCTTTATTGCTAAGTTTCTTGAGTTCCTGATATATCCTAGATATGTATCCTTTGTCAAATGGAGAGTGGGCAAATGTTTTCTCCTAGTCTGTAGCTTGTTTCTTCATTGTTGATTGTTCTGTTTGCTGTACAGAGCTTTGGTGTTTGATGTAATCCTATTTGTCATTTTTTGCTTTTGTTCCTGTGTGTTTGAGAAATATCATTGCCTATTCCAATGTATTGAAGTATTTCCTGTATGTTTTCTTCTAGTAGTTTCAAAGTTTCAGGTCTTATATTTAGGATTTTGATTCGTTTTGAGTTGATATTCTTGTATAAGTTGAAAGATGAGGTCAAGCTTCAATTTTCTGCATATGGATATCCAATTTTTGTAGCACAATTTATGGAAGAGGCTGTCTGCTCTCCAATGTATCTTTGTAGTGCCTTTTTCCTTTTTTTAGAATCATCTATAGATGTGTGGGTTTATTTTGGGGATCTTTATTTTGTTACACTCAGAACCTGTTTTTATGCCAGTACCATGCTGTTTAGATTCCTATGGCTATGTAATTCATCTTGAAATGAGGCATTGTGACACCTATAACATACTGCTGATTTTTGCTTGGTAAGATTTTATGCTGTATTTTTGCATCAATCTTTATAAGCAAGATTGATTTACCCACACATATTTTTGAATGTAAGAACCATACTCAAAACTTTAATAATTATAAAACAATAGCTAAGAAACACGTGCATGCCCACATGGTTTAAAACATATTTTAAAAATTTGACTTACTGGTAAAGAGCAAAGAACCAGAATGTTATTATTGTTAGGTGCCTTTGAGTCAGATTCCAACTCATACGTATATACTTACATATATGTTGTTGTTGTTAGGTGCCTTTGAGGCGGGGTCTGACTCATAGTGACCCTATGTACAACAGGGGAAACACTATTGTCAGTGCTTCTCTGCTATTCATAGGGTTTTCAATGGCTGACTGCTTTTTGGGAGTAGGTTGCCAGATCCTTCTCCCAAGCCTACAGCACCTGGTGTTCCCAGGTGGTCTCCCATCTAAGTACTAACCAGGCCTGACCCTGCTTAGCTTCTGAGATCTGATGGGATTGGATACCACAGTGGTATTGCTGGAGGCTCATACATATATCCATACATATTATTATTGGGGGGAACTTATGAAAATGGAGACCCAACCTACTTTGGAGTGGATGACAAGGAGCTGTTAGGAATTTGAGATTTGTCAATTGGAGAAAGAGAAGAGAGAAGGACAGAAGAAAATAATCTAGTAAGATTATGGAGGCCTGGATCTGAAGGAAAGTTCTGAGTGACTGGCTGTGTGATACACCTGTGGGGTAGTGTACTTTTAAAATTCATCTCATGCCCTCTGCCACAATGTGTGGTACTCCCTCTTCCATTGTGCCTAACCTTTCTTCATTTGCCAACACAACAGCTTCTCTCATTAGTTATGTGAGTCAGTAATGGCAGGGGTAATGGACAGAAATGGCATCTTCACAGACAAGTGTGGGTCTACTTTCATAGGAGTACCACCTTATAGAATTGGGAGAAGGACTCAGCCACCCACTCTCAAAAAACAATTGGCGATTGAAAACCCTATGAATAGCCGAGAAGCACTAACAATACCATTTCACCTATTATACATAGGATCTTCTAAGTCAGACACTGACTCAATGTTACCTAAAAACAGCAACAACAATACCTTATAAAAGAATCCCAGGGTGAGACAAACCATGAAGTATAACCAAGATAGATAGTACCTCTTAGGAGTCTGGACTAGGAGTGTGAACCAGTTCAGCAATGATTTTGAAGCAGACCATCTTCTCCTGTACCACTGTTAGAGGAAGGTGACACTTGAAAGGTGAGGAGGCCAGAAGGGAGCAGCATGAGAATAAAGTCTTCTATTGCACAGCCTTCCAAATCTGAATGTCACATTCATATGCATAATTTCATTTGAACTTTATAGGCATTTGGTGTGTTAGGTAGAGCAAGGTATACTGTTATTTTCTAGATGAATAGCATTACCTTACGAAAGATCATGTTCTTTGTCTAAGGTCATATGGCTTGTCAGAGGTGGAACTGGGTTTATGTCTAGGTTTTCCAAAATTTTTTATTCTTCATAATAATTCAGGCACATATAAACTACATGTGCTTAAGGGAACTCTTCTGCAATTCTCTTCCCCTCTGACCTGGAGCGGATGTGTTTGGCCATATTGGCCATCATTGTTTTGATAGGATTCTTTGAGACCCTCCCAGTGGTATCTGAGCTACATCAGCTGAGCACTAGATTAAGAAGCATGACTGATATACAAAAACAAAGTTGAATCTTGATTAACCAAAAGTCTGATTACACTGAGCATGCTATTTCTGTATACATTGAATGCTCCTCAAGGTATTTTCAACTGCAATCAAAGTATGTATGTGTGTTTTCTTGCCTTGAAAAATGATGCTGCTGCTAAAAGCAATTCAGTAAAGATCTCTGATCACTGCTGGCTTGACAGATATGGATCAAAGTAAACTTCTTTTAGAGAAAGTCAGTGGCTCAATGATTCAGGAAGCTGAACTTTAAAATATGCTTCTAGTAGTCTATGAAAATGATGCTATGCATGGATGACACCTTAGATTTCCACTTGGCCGCTTGCAAAGATTAATGACCAGTGTCACAGGCAAAAAAGAAAAATCATACTGATTGTGGATAAGCACAGCATATCTTACACTTTTCCTAAATAGCACTTAAGGTGTTTTTTTCCTTTTTGTGTGAAGCTATATTTTTACCCCTACCCATAATGAGAGCGTTATGAAAAGTACAATGGGCTTCATTATGTTTTGTCTCAGTAACCCCTACATGCCTTTTGTTAAAGCTAGAGTCCCCAACATGCCCTCTCAAAAGCTTGACCATCTACTATAGGATATATTTGACAAGTGTACTCTTAACATTTTTGTCTTTAGAAGTAATTCTAGAGTGCAAATTTCAAACATTCTAATTGTGGAAGAATAAAAAGATATTTAGGCATTTGAGAAGACTACGTGCAATCCTGGGCTGGGGTTTAGCTCCTTTGGTCGGGTGCTGCTCTATACTCTCTGAGGACCCGGGTTCAATCCCCAGCACCTCAAAAATGGGGGAAGGACTTGGCAATCCACTCCTGAAGCAATCTCAAAAACAATCAGCCATTGAAATCCCCATGAGGGTGGTTACGAGTCCAACTCAACTCATCGGCACTTAACAAGAGGAGCTATCCTATGAAATCTCCTGGTGTTTGCTTTTGTTTTGTTTAGTATTGTACTTTCAGGAATTTTATACACTTCAAAACTAAGTAAATTAAATCTGCCCCTCA
The DNA here is from genome assembly GCA_007922755.1 of Pedetes capensis. Lineage (NCBI taxonomy): Eukaryota > Metazoa > Chordata > Mammalia > Rodentia > Pedetidae > Pedetes > Pedetes capensis. The sequence continues at coordinate 28,145 of VMDO01017335.1, read as the reverse complement.
ATTGCTTGCTTTAGGAGACTGTTGTTAGGTGCCCTTGAATTAAGTCCGATTCATATTGGCTGTACAACAGAACAAAACACTCCCCTAACACTGTGCCATGCCTGGCACTCTGTCAGTTCTTCTCTGCTATTCAAAGCATTTTTGATGCCTAATTGTTTCAGGATTGTTTTGGGAGTGGGATGCCAGGTCCTTGTCCTGTTTTTGCAGTGCTAGGGATCAAACCCAGAGCCTGAAAGAGTACAGAGCAGCACTCTACCAACTGAGCTAAACCCCAGTGACTAGCTACAATTAATTTTTTTTTTATTCCTGAATTTACAAGAAATACAGTGGGCATCAGATATGTAGATTTGAATAAAATGCTGACAGGTACATGGGTAGTTCAAATGATGCAACCTGAGTCTGCCTGTGACAGTACCTGAACTCTTTGTAAGTTTGACAAAAATAAGAATCTATAGAAATATATAATTTTGTTAGTTTCCATAAAAGGGCAAACTAGGTTGTTACATGCTAAGGATTCTTGCAATAAGGAAGTCCAGCTGAAATAATAGTTCCATCCTAGGCCAAGAAACAAGGAGATTTTAAAGTAACTCTCCTTATTTATTTTTGAATTAACTTTTCTTTTAAAAGAACTTTCAATCCTGGTAAATAAATTCTTTCCTGGACTTGATTTACCGAAAAATCAACTGCCAGTTTTGCTAATTGTAATAAAATGTATTTAAATGATTATTGTAAAAACAAATATAGTGGCTCATAGTCACAAAGTATATTTTCTTTTAATTTTCTTTTATTTTTAATTTAAAATCTATTAAGCATATATACAAGCTAATAGTAAGGCCCTTGAAAGCTGGGAATGGTGGTTTGTTATTGTTGTTAGGTGCTGTTGAGTTGGTGTCTGACTCATAGCAACCCTATGTATACCAGGCGAAACACTATTGTTAGTGCTTCTCTGCTATTCATAGGGTTTTCAATGGCAGATTGCGATTTGGGAGTGGATTGCCGGGTCCTTCTCCCAAGCCTACAGTATCTGTTGTTCTCAGGTGATCTCCCATCCAAGTACTAACCAGGCCCAACCCTGCTTAGCTTCTGAAATCTGATGGGATCAGATGCCACACATGTGTGTAATCCCAGGAACATGGGAGGCTGAAGCAGAAGGATTACAAATTCAAGGCTAGAGGCAGCCTACATAACTTACTGAGACCATGTCTCAAAATAAAAAGTAGAAAATGGTCTGGGGGTATAGCTCAGTGGTACAGTACTTGCAAAGCATGTGAGAGGCACTGGGTTCAACACCCCAACCCCACAAACAAAGCAAAGCAAGCAAGCAAACAAACAAACAAAAAACCCAAAAGGGTAAGGCCCTTGAGGGCAGCGACTCTCATGTTTTAAAAAGTTTGTGTTATAACAAAAAAATGCAGTGTCTCGTGATTGGTTTCATTGAATGCTATAGTGTTGATGAAGAGGAGGGGTGCTTAGGCATATCTGTGTGAGCTGAGGTTCAGAAATGACCCACTTCTAAAACACAGTGCTTTCTCTAAATGCCACTCCACAGGAAGTATTTCTTAGGAGAATTAAAATGTTTATAACTGTACCTTTTTCAGGGCAAAGACAAAAATAAAAATGCATTTCTTGAATATCTTCAGGGCAGAAATTAGTATTAGTTGTTTAAAAATAATTTTTGCATATGCTTTCTGTTTTCCTTCTTTCCTCTCCACAATTCAATAAAACTTTGTCTTTAATTAAAATGATTTATTTGAGACAGATTTTGTTGAGAAGGAAGTTTTAGAATGGAAAGAGTGGACAGAAGAGAGTTACATTGAACTTATAAAAGCCAGTTTATATAAATATTTTCAAGAAAGAAATTACTTCTAGTTTTTAGTTTAAAAAGGATTTTTGCATGTTTTCTTTTTTTTTTTTCTTTTTTTGGTTTTCCTTCTTTCCTCTCCTGTAATTTTTTCTTCCCGCACCATGGCTTTGGGAGGAAAAGGTTGTTTATCTCACATTTTAAAGAATAATTTTAATTTTAATTAAAATAGTAATTAGATTCCTTTTATAAAGGCTAATTTTTGTTGTTGTTGTTAGGTGCTGTTGAGTTGGTATCCAACTCATAGCGACCCTACATACAACAGGGGAAACACTATTGTTAGTGCCTCTCTGCTGTTCATAGGGTTTTCAATGGCAGATTGATTTTTGGGAGAGGGTTGCTGGGTCCATCCCCCAAACCTACAGTATCTGTTGTTCCCAGGTGGTCTCCCATCCAAGTACTAACCAGGCTTGACCCTGCTTAGCTTCTGAGATCTGACGGGATCAGATGCCACAGGGGTACGGCTTCAGGCAAGGCTAATTTTTAGTACTCTCTGAATTAAGTAAAAAGCCTTTTTCCCCCTTCCAGTACTGGGGGTGAAACCAGAGCCTCATATGTGTGAGGCAAGAGCTCTAGCACTGAGCTGTACCCTATGCCAATTATTTTATTTATTGATTGATTGATTGATTGATAGGGTCTAACTAAATTTCACAGTGTGCTTCTGGCCTCATACCTGGCTCAGCCTCCTGAGTAGCTGGGATTATATATAGGCATGTATCATAGCAGATAGCCCTATAAGACTTCATATTTATTGTAGTCATTTCACTAAAACAGATTTCTATTTTCCCCTGTGTTATCAATATCTTCCTAACCCAGCCTATTAGCAGCTGGTGAGGACCTTCATCCTCAAGAATTAGCATCTAAGTTTACCTTACACAGACCTTATGAGCCTCTCTCACATTCTTAGTAGACCAAGTATCGATCTTGCTGTCTTAGGAAATTTGTTTGAGGGAAATCTCTGGGCCTCTCTGTGCCCATTGACTGTCACAAGCTGTCACCAATTTTCCCAATTTGGTGCTCCTGTGTGGTTTCCTACATATTTCTTATTCCACTGAATTAAGTTCAACTTGTCTGGAACTCTGATAATTTTCCTCATTCTTTCCAGATTCCTTTACCTGTAACAAGACTCTGATATTTCCTTCCCTATCCCTGGTGTAGAAATGGCTGGGGTCCATTCCAAATACGGTAGACTACATGGAAACATAGCATCTCATTCTCCTAATATTTTACACATTACAACTAATGAGGGATGTTTGTTTATATAGTCCATCCTGAAGGTAGGGAATTTTGAAGATAGATAATTGTATTTTTAGTTGGGGTTTTGGTCTCATTCCATGATGTAATGTTAGCAGCTTAGAACACATTCATTGAGAGGGCTCCCTTTGGCTCCCATGGACACCAGCTCCTACATAAGTTGATGTCCACACTGTTGTTACTAGGTGCCATCAAGTTGAATCTACCTCATAGTGACCGTCATGGGGTTTTCAATGGCTGTTTCAGGATTGCTTTGAGAGTGGATTGCCACGTCCTTCTCCCATTTTCCACACTAGAATTCTCTAACCTAGAGGAAGAGCAGTTGTAGTGGGCAGTTTGCAACTGTGAGAGGAAGTGGATCAACTCTGGATCATGCTGGGATGATTTGGATGCCATGTTCAACATTTAAATGTAGAAGTATAGGAAAAGAACTGGAAAGGTACGCAAGGGAGATTTGTTTTAAGACTTTTCCTTCATGTCATCACCTTTTTCCTTTTTCAAAATTGTTGTTAGATGCCTTTGAGTCTGGTCCGACTCATAGCAACCCTGCGAACAATAGAATGAAACACCCCCGACACAGCCAGGTACACAATCCTTTTTATGTTAAGCCCATTGCAGCACACACTGTGGCAATTCATCTAGTTGTGGGTCTTCTTCTTTTTTTGTTGACCTGCCACTCTCCCAAACATGTTGTCCTTCTCCAGGGATTGGGTCCTCCTGATTAACATGTCCAAATTATGTAAGATGCAGTCTAGCCATCTGTGCTCCCAAGGAGCACTCTGATTACACTTCTTTTAGGATGGATCTGTTAGTTCTTTTCTCAGTCCCTGGTATCTTCAGTACTTGTCTTTAGCACTATATAATTGAAAAGCGTCAATTCTTCTATCTCCCTTATTTAATGTTCAGCTTTCACAATCATATGATGTGACTGAAAATACCATGGGGTGAGTCAGACACACCTTTGTCTTCAATATGACATCTCTCTGCTATTTGTAGGATTTTCAATGGCTCATTGTTTCAGGAGTAGGTTACCATGTCCTTCTCCCTAGTCTGCCTTAGTCTGGAAGCTCATCTGAAACCTGTTCACCGTGGGTGACTTTGCATGTAGCCATTAATACCCATGGCATACCTTTCAGCAGCACAGCAATGTGCCAGCCCTCACAGTTTGGCAACCTGGCAGACGAGTGAGGGTTTTTCAAAGCAGGAACAAGAAATAAAAAAGAAAGCACTTTGAAAGCATCAGCCAAAATGATGCAGCTATTTCTGCTCCTCCTGGCCTCTTCTGCCAGAATCGGCCAAAGCTAATACCTTCTAGTTGGAGAAGCCACTGTGGCTAGGGAAGTCTCATGGCATAGTCTGTTCCAGGAAGTGGCTCTCTCTAATGCTCAAAATTTTAGAAATAAAGTCTGAAAGGATGGAGCGAATGCTCTGTTTTACTTTGATTTCTGATCTATAGCTTGCCTTTATGTCTCTTAGGACTACTAGCTGCATTCATGTTCTAAAACCCCTGCAAATAATCCATTCCTTTATGTATCAGCTAAGCTAGGTGCACTCTACTCTATTACCCCTGATACCTACAGGGAGTATACAGTGTGTATGCAGTATAAATGGGCCAGTACAACATGGTCCATTGCTTCTTAATGTGCAGTGTCTAGCTGTAATGGGTACTTAGCGGTACAGCCCTTGGAAATGATTTGTATCATATCATTTTTGCTTATTGCACAAGAGTAACTTGCTGCATTTATTTTGTATACTTAAGAGTCCAGCTCAGGTAGGCAGAGTTTTCAGCTTTTAAACATAATGAGGAGAGCATCTTAATTTTATTGGTGTTGCTAATGCTGTTAACAGCTGTCCTAGCAATAGCTTTTATGAAAATAAATGCTTTCTACCAAAAAATGTCCTTATTAGCATACTCCTGAGAACTCTGCTTCAGATCAAACTAAGCCAGATTTGTTTCCTGCTTGATATAATATCTTCTCAGCTGTCCTACTTAGATGTATGGATCTCTCAGGACAGGCTTTTGTTTTATCAGCAAATGTCTTGCTCAAGCAATCTTAGTCAAAGCCTTCCTGCTAGTAGACTTAACACCTAGTAGTCCTCAGTGCATACAAAAACACAGGCCATAGGAAAGTGGCAATGTGTTATATGTCATGAAAGTGCGAGGCAACCTTGGCCTCTATTACCTTTTGTCATATTTTTCTGAGCCAGGAAACTGGGCCAGGTATATTTTCCTTACGATTGCCTCATGTTGCTGTTTCTTGTTTCCTTGACTTCATAACACATCAAATTATCTATCACTGAAAAAGTTGAAAGCATATGCATTTTTCCCAGCAGACATAAGAGAAGAAAAAAATTATCCTTGTCTATTTTTTCCTCTAATTCTGACAAATATAAGCAGCACCTTATTGAATGTGCAGCATTTCTTTTTGCCCTTTATGTTTTCAGCTGTCCTTGACTTCTGTGTTTTCTGTCCTTTATTTTTGGAAGTTGCTGGCAATGCTATTTCTTAAATGTTGTTCATAATTCATTTTTCAAACTTATTAAGAAAAGTCATGTTAACTTACATACTTTATGCATTATGAAAGGGGATGTTAAGATGGGATATTCATAAAGCATTCCAAGGTAAATTTTCTCTTATTCCAAAGTCAACTCATCAAACTTAGAAATTTGTTTTCAGTCCATAAATAAAAAAATACTCTCAAATGAATAGTTATAAGCTTCTCCAAATATAAAGCAACATTAAGATCTAGAGACAATAAAAGCTGGATATAAAGCAGGTGATAAAATGCAAACATCTTAAAACTAATAAGAATATAAAAAGGTGGAAAAATTAACACATTATGAAAAGGCATAAGTTAAAGTTAGAACATTCTAGAGAAACTCCTAATGAGAAATCATTAAACCAAATGAATGGTTTCAAGGGCTGCAACAGGGAATTGCCACAGGATAATAAGTCACAGCCTCTTGGTACTCTTATCATGCCCTGATTTTGAGCAAAGTACTTTTGTAAGTGGAATCAATTTTTTAAAAGCACAGAAACCTCATTACAGCAATGGCTACTATGAAACAATGTTCCTTCCATATGAAATGGGGCTTTCTTGGTTTCTTCCAATGGGACTTCACTAAGGAAGAAGTGGCAGGCTTTCATTAGGAAACAGAACATATTAAACTTTATCAGCCCATGGACCACAAGCACAGCTGGTAAATTTAGTTATCAATGGAAAGTATAGTCAATTATAGATATAATAATATGAAAGAATGTAAAATATCCTTAACTTTTCAAGTGCCTTAACATGCAAGTATCAGTTTAGAAGGACACATGCCCTTTACTGAGTATTTAAAAAATATCTCTAGACCTACTGATCCTGAAAAGAAGGCAACCACACAATAATCCTTGCTGAACAAACAGCTCTGTGGGATTCTGAGCTGAAAGTTTATTAGATATTCTACTCCGTGCTATATAACGGACAACAAAACACCCCCACACAAATTCCTGGCTTTATGATTTATTAGTAGGATCGGAATACACTCTTTTCTGTGCTCTAAATATCTTGCAAAGTGATGATCTTCTGAATAAGAGTGTTACCTTTTTAGAACTGGGTGAACCATATCATTTTATTAGAATATAAGCATTGTTTATAAATGCGATTCTATATCTTATTCCTTCAAGTGGCTTGATATGTCTATTTATGTCACTTTTGCAATTTTTTCCATCTTTGGAAATTTTTTCAACATAGCCTAAAGCAATTTCATTTTATGCATTTAAAGACTTATACCTTAATGGAAAAACACAAGATTTTGAAAATAATTTTGAATAAATATCCACACTTTCCTATCACTTAATGGTTATTGATGTTAAAGTACTATGCCATTAATGAAAGCTCATAAATCAAAGTACTGATCAAGGACAGGAGAAATACAATTAGAGAAGAAGCTCAGTAGAGTGAATTATTGTATAAAAATAAAATCTTCCTAAAATACAATATATTCTATTTTCATCATAACTTTTAATGACAAGTCAGATTTTCTTCTCTTTATTAAAATTGGTGGAATGTATTAAAGATGTGCTTTGACAAAATACTGAGGAGCAGAGGGCAGATGTAGACATGTATAACTTCGACATTTAGTAAACCAAGGTCATTAGCAGATCTCATATCTCCAGCATTTCCATGGCCCTTGAACTTTGCCTTTCTCTACGTCTTTGTCTAATCCATTCTCCTCAATTGTCACCATGGATAATTACATTGGCTTCTCTTCATTTCAGTAACCACAACTAAAATGTGTCTGGTCAGTGTCTTTGGTCTTACAGTTTGTCTTCCTTGAGTCCTCTTTCTCCATGTATTTGAATAGATGACTAACTTTCACTCTTCCTGTTTCCATTCAACATATCCTTCACTGTGGAAGATTGTTTTGAAATACAGCCACCAACAATTATTCCATTTCTGTACATGCTTTAAACTCCTCCCATCCAGAGCTAGACTGTGCTGCCCTTCTTCAATTTGGGATGGTCTCTTTAACTCATAGGATGTAGCAGAAGTCACTTCTAAGAACTCCTAACCTACTCCTTAAGAATATAGTAGCACTGACCCTGGCTCTTTTGGGATTCAGACTCTATATTTTGTCAAAAACTTGATGCCTTCATATTGTTGAGGAAAAAGAACATTTTCCTTGTTAACTTCAGTGGATGATAGAGTTATACATTTCCAGAAATGCAAGAAAACAGCTTCTCTGTTCTATCCAGTGCTAACTGATTTATGTCCTCACCCTTAACTAGTAGGGTAAACTCCCCTGTTGTTTGAATGCAGTTGGGGTACATGGGAACATGTCTCCTTTTAGGAGAATGAGAGACTACTAAAAGATAGATTAGAAGGGGCTAAATTATGACCACATCCTCAAGATTGTATTTTTAGCATTTTAAATCATAAATGCTGGGAATGTTTACCCATATTTATCACCAAGAGATTTGCTATTTACAGTCACTTCTGCCTCAGGCTTTTGGCTCAATGCCAATATAATTTGTAACTCTGCCAACATATAGATTTCTTGGAAATTTGAATTCATGATTTGAATTATTTATGCAAATTTTCCTTGGGAGAATATTCTTGCTGTGGTAGGGATATCCTGGTTTTTAACTCAAGTATTTAACCCATGCTTGCACACAGTAGGATCACATTAGTAAGTTTTCAGAGTAGAAATTATTCAAGGGCTAATTTTGTTTCTGTTTTGTTTTTAAGAACTACTTTTAATACAGATTATCTAATCTGTAGTGAATATTATTTAAGGCTTTTGAAATAGATCTAAAATATAGGACATTTTACAGAACATTGGTTAGCCTAAGTTGCCAGAAATAGACATCTTTTCCATCAATATCCACTTTACTTACATATAGCTCAATGTGTTCCTGGAAGGTGAGAAGAATGTGATGGGTTGTTGGAACAGATATAGAAAAAGATGCATACCATATTTATTTAGTAATGTTACAAGAGTGAATGGAACACTTTTTGGAGGTCTCTTGAGGTCTTGGGATCCCCAAAAGTTAAATTCATGTTATAGATGTAATTTATATATCAGAACCCTAAGATTGTTTCATGGGCTGGGATTTAGCTCAGTTGGTAGAGCACTGCACTGCAGTCTCTGAGGTTCCGAGTTCAATTCCCAGCACGGCAAAATGGGAGAAGGGCCTGGCAACCCACTCCCAAGGCAATCCAAAAATACTCAGCTATTGAAAACCTTATGAGGGTTGCTATGAGTCAGATACCGACTGGACGGCACCTAACAACAACACCAAGATTGTTTCATAACCAGTACTTACTGGCCTAAACCATTCTGAAGAAGTTTTCAGCATTCAACTCACTTTGTCACCCAGAGTCAGACAAACCCAATTGTCACAAACTACTCAAGTACAGCTACAATAAAAAAGCTCTGTAACATGTAATTATCTCTCCTCTTTCCCATGTCTACAAAACTTAATTATCTCCTTTTTATTATTGGTTTTTCATATATTTCCCACTCTCTTTAAACCAATGTCCTCATTGCTTTGCTAACCTTACCATTTCTGCATTATAAATCCATGTTGTTGTTATTGTTCTTATTGTTGTTGTTAGGTGCCATTGGGTGAGCTGCAACTCATAACCACCCTGTGTACAACAGAAAGAAACACTCCCTGACACTGTGCCATGCCCAGCACTATGTTAGTGCTTCTCTGCTATTCACAGGGTTTTCAATGGCTGATTGGATTTTGTGAAGGGCTGCTGGGTCCTTCTTCCAAGCCTACAGCACCTGGTGTCCCCAGGTGGTCTCCCATCCAAGTACTAACCAGGCCTAACCCTGCTTAGCTTCCCAGATCTGATGAGATTAGATGCTAGAGTGCTATGGCTATAAATCCATAGTGAGGATGAATAGATTATAAATATGGGAATAAGTTTGTCCCCTCTTTTCATTTACAAAAGTAATTTCAATACATAAGACATATTACTTACATTCACATAGGGCTTTTTAAAAAATAAACACTATTGCTAGGTGGCCTGCAGCGGTAGCCCTGTGGCATCCGATCCCGTCAGATCTCGGAAGCTAAGCAGGGTCAGGCCTGGTTAGTACCTGGATGGGAGACCGCCTGGAACACCAGAAGCTGTAGGCTTGAGAGAAGGACCTGGCAAACCCCCTCCCAAAAATCAATCTGCCATCGAAAACCCTATGAACAGCAGAGAAGCACTGACAAGAGTGTTTCCCCTGTGGTACAGAGGGTCGCTATGAGTCGGATACTGACTCGACGGCACCTAACAACAACAACAACAACATTGCTAGGTGAGGCAGCACATGCCTGTAATCTCAGCAACCCTGGAGGCAGAGACATGAGGATTATAAGTTTAAGACCAGAAGCAGCCTGCATAACTTAGTGAGACCATGCCTAAAAAGTAAGTAAGTAAGTAAGTAAGTAAATAAATAAATAAATAAATAAATAAATAAGACTAGAGGGGCAGCTCAGTGGTGGAGCACTTGCAAAGCATGCTAATGAAACCCTGGGTTCAATCCCCTAGCACCATAAAAAATAAGAAATCAATAAAAAAAGTTATTTCATAAAAATGTTTTAGGTCCATAGAGAAAATTGTGAGTACAGTAGATAGAGTTCCTACATACTCAACCCCCAGCTTCCTCTAGTGTTAACATCTTGCATTAGTGTAGTATATTTGTTACCATTAGTGAACCATTACTGATAAATTATTGTTAATTAATGTCCATATTTCATATTTTCTACATATGTATTGATGGTATTCTTTCGTCTCATTGATCACTTCCATGATAACACCTTAGGTTTAGCTATCATGTATGCTCTGCCTTCTCCTGGTTGGGATAATTTCTCAGACTTTCCTTGTTTGTGGTGAATTTGACAGTTTTGAAGAGTACTGACCAGGTATTTTGTACAATGTCTTTTAATTTGGAAATTCATGTTTTTCTCATGATTATAATGGGGATAAAGACCACTAAGCAGCTGGGGTTTAGCTCAGTTGGTAGGGTGCTGCTCTAAATATTCTTAGGACTTGGGTCTGATCCCCAGCATCTCCAAAATTGGAGAAGGATGTGGCAGTCATCTCCCAAAATGATCCCAAATACAATCAGCCATTGAAAACCCTATGAGGGTCACTATGAATGGGATACACCTTGAATGCACGTAACAACAATAAAGACCACAGAAGTAAAGTACCATTTTGACCATATCTTATCATAGACGTATACCATCACCATGATTTTCACTGATGATGTTGACCTTGATCACCTGACTGAGTAGTATTTTTCAGATTTCTTCATTGTAAATTTCTTCAACCCTTGCTTCTCATTCTGTGTTCATTGGAAAGAAATCACAGTAAGTAGAGCACACATAAGGAGTGACATGTGTCTATGTCAGTAATTGGTAATTGTTCTGCACAAGAGTTTGTCTACTACTTAGTCTTTTATTTATATCAATTTGGACTCATAGATATTTATTTTATACTTTGGATAATAAAGCGATACTATTTTATTTTGTTGCTCAGCTTGTTCTAGCCTTGGTCCTTAAGAACTCCTGCAGTTGCTGACTATGTCTTTTTCCAATCACTATGAGGATATTTTTTTAAAAGTTTTTCTTGCACTGTCTTATTTTTTGGCACCATCAGGCTCCAGATATGTATGTGTATATATATATATATATATATATATATATCTTTAGATCTGGAACCAGCCATTTATCCAAGGAGCCATGGTTTTATTAATTTCATTTCACTCCCTTCCTTTCCCTTCTGTTCCATTCCCTTCTGTTCCCTTCCTTCCTCTTTGTCTCTTTATCTTTCTCTTTTTCTTGAGAATGGTATTAGAAGGCAAAACTTGAGTATAAGTGGTCATTTTAAAAAATGTCTCGGGGACATTTTTCCTTCCTGAGCTATTAATACAATGTCACCTTAGGCTGTGGTCTAATATACAATATATATTAACTTTGATATTTTCTTGTTGAAATCTGCTGGAAATTTTCCAAGATGCTTAAAAAACATTCCATTGAGTACTTCATAGATACAGTAACACATATTGTCTTTGTGACTTGTTGAAGTACCATCGAGGCAGGTCTGACTTGTAGCAACAGAACAAACCACTCCCTGACGCTGTGCCATGTGTGGCACTATGTCAGTGCTTCTCTGCTTACTGTAGGTTTTCCAATGGCTATTTTGGGATTGTTTCATCAAGTGGACTTCCAGGTCTTCCTCTCATTTTTGCAGTGTGGGGCATCAAACCCAGGGCCTCAGAGAATGCAAAACAGCATTCTACCAACTGAGCTAACTCAGCCTACCTTGGAATTAGTGCCAAACTATTCAACATCCATTCAAAAATATGCCTCAGTTACTACTAAGTCCTACTGTAATTATTGGATACAATTTCCTTTCTCCCAAAGCCCCAAAACTTGTCTAGTCCTCTTGACTCTTTTGCAGTCTCATATACATTTTCTTGATTTCCTTGGAGAATGAAAGGTGGTACTACTAATTAACAGCCAGTTAATATGGCTTCTCAGAGCTGTAAAATCTATAATGATCTTGTACACTAAGCATTATGCTTTTTGTTTTTCTTAATCAAAATACTTTCAACCATTTCTTTCAGGGCTGTTGTTGATCTAAAATTCCTTACCTTTAGCCTAAACATGATCAAGTTGGATTTGTATTTGGTACAAATGTTTTTATTAATATTCTCTCTTAAGTATCTTTTCACATTCCTATAAACTCAGTGTATTTTTTGATTAACTTATATTAGCATATTACAACTTTGTTTTAAAAAATTCCAACCCATTTGAATTCTTAACTGACTTCTTATACACATTAATATTGATTGGGTGATACCTTGTATTGAAAGTGAATATTCTATAAAGCCCAGCACAGTGAAACATACCCTAATTCCAGTAAGTTAGGAAGTAGAGGCAGGAGGATTACAAGTTTGAGGCTACACACAGCCTGCAGAGCATAGTGAGACTCTATCACAAGATAATAATATTGTTGTTGTTGTTGTTAGGTGCCGTCGAGTCAAGTCTGACTCATAGCGACCCTATGTATAGCAGATCGAAACACTTGCCGATTCTGCGCCAGGCAAACCACCTTATTTATGTTTAAGCCCATTGTTGCAGACACTGTGTCAATCCATCTGGTGGAGGGTTTTCCTCTTTTGTGTTGGCCTGCCACTCTCCCAAACATGATGTCTTTCTCCAGGGATTGATCTCTCCTGACTACATGCCGAAATATGTAAGACGCAGTCTGGCCATTCTTGCTTTCAAGGAGCACTCTGGTTGCACTTCTTCTAGGACAGATTTGTTGGTTCTTTTGGCAGTCCATGGTATATTCAATAGACGTCTCCAGCACCACAATTCAAAAGCATCAATTCTTTTTCTGTCTCCCTTGTTCAATGTCCAGCTTTCACAACCATATGATGCAACTGAAAATACCATGGCATGAGTCAGATGCACCTTCGTCTTCAATGTGACATCTTTGCTTTTCAATACTCTAAAGAGATCTTTTGCCACAGCTTTTCCTAGAGCAATGTGTCTTTTGATTTCTTGACTGCTGCTTCCATGGGTGTTGATTATAGAGCCAAGCAAAGCAAAATCTTGGACAATCTCAATCTTTTCTCCATTTATTGTGAAGTTGCGTGCTGACCCAGTCGTAAGGATTTTTGTTTTGTTGATGTTTAGTCGTAACCCATATTGAAGGCTATGATCTTTGATCTTCATCAGTAAATGTTTT
>VMDO01017335.1:0-14680 GCA_007922755.1 Pedetes capensis | reverse complement strand
CAACGCAGGTTGTTAATGAGTCTTCCTCCAATCTTGATGCCACGTTCTTCCTCATAAAGTCCAGCTTCTCGGATTATTTGCTCAGTGTATAAATTGAAGAGATAGGGTGAAAGTATACAGCCCTGACGCACACCTTTCTCAACTTTAAACCACTCAGTGTTTCCTTGTTCTATTCGAACAACTGCCTTCTGGTTCATGTACAGATTTCTCATGAGCACAATTAGGTGTTGTGGTATCCCCATTTTCTGAAGTGTTATCCATAATTTGTTATGATCCACACAATCAAATGCTTTTGCATAGTAAATAAAGCATAGATAGACATCTTTTTGATATTCTCTGCTTTCAGCTAATATCCACCTGACATCAGCAATGATGTCCCTATTTCCCCACCCTCTTCTGAATCCCACTTGATTTTCCAGCAATTCCCTGTCTATATACTGCTGCAGTCACTTCTGAATGATCTTTAGTAGAATTTTGCTAGTGTGTGATATTAATGATATTGTCTGATAGTTTGCACACTCAGTTGGATCCCCTTTTTTGGGAATAGGCACAAATATGGATCTCTTCCAGTCAGTTGGCCAAGTAGCTGTTTTCCACATCTGTTGGCATAAACATGTTAACACCTCCAGTGCTGCATCTGTTTGTTGAAACATCTGTATTGGTATCCCATCAATTCCCGGAGCCTTGTGTTTTGCCAATTCTTTTAAGGCAGCTTCCACTTCATCCTTCAACACCATTGGTTCCTCTTCCTATGCAACCTGCTGGAATGGTTGGTCATCTACCAATTCTTTCTTGTATAATGACTCTGTGTATTCTTCCCATCTTCTTTTGATGTTTCCTGCATCATTGAATATTTTCCCTGTAGAATCTTTCACTACTGCCACCCGAGGCTTGAATTTTTTCTTCACTTCCTTAAGCTTGAGAAACACAGAGTGTGTTCTTCCCTTTTGATTTTCTGCCTCCAGCTCCTTGCACATGTTATTATAATATTTGTTTTTGTCTTCTGGTGCTGCTTTCTGAAATCTTCTGTTTAGTTCCTTAACTTCATCATGTCTTCCTTTTACTTTAGCAGCTGGACGTTCGAGGCCAAGGTCCAGTGTCTCTTTTGACATGTAATTTGGTCTTTTTTTCTTGTCTTTTTAAGAACTTTTTGCTTCCTTCTTGAATGATATCTTTTATGTCATACCTCAACTCTTCTGGTGTCCTATCATTTGTGTGTAATGCATTAAACCTATTTTTGATGTGGTCTCTGAACTCAGGGGGATATACTCAAGGTCTACCGTGGCTCTCGTATACTTGTTCTAATTTTCTTCAGCTTCAGTTTGAACTTGCATATGAGAAGTTGATGGTCTGTTCCACAGTCAGCACCTTGTCTTGTTTTGACATTTTGCACAGAGCTTTTCCATTGTCTCTTTCCACATATGTAGTCAATTTGATTCCTGTATGTTCCGTCTGGTGAAGTCCATGTGTATATTATCCATTTATGATGTTGAAAAAATGTATTTGCAATGAAAAAGTCATTGGTCTGAGAAAATTCTATCATGCAATCTCCAGCTTAGTTTCTGTCACCAAGACCCTATTTTCCAACTACTGAGCCTTCTTCTTTGTTTCAAAACTTTGCGTTCCTGTCACCAGTGATTATCAGTATGTCTTGATTGCATGTTTCATCTATTTCAGATTGTAGAAGCTGATAGAAGTCTTCCCTTTCTTCATTTGTGGCCTTAGTGGTGAGTACATCAATTTGAATAATAGTCATATTAACTGGCCTTCCTTGCAGGCGCATGGAAATTATTCTATCACTGACAACATTGTATTTCATGACAGATCTTGTAATGTCTTTTTTGATGATGAATGCAACCCCATTTCTCTTTAGTTTATCATTCCCAGCATATTAGACCATATGATTGTCTGTCTGAAAATGGCCTATACCAGTCTTGCTGGAGAATTAGACACAATAAGAACAAATTTGAGCACAATCGCCGTGCATGGCAGACATGATAATATTAATATTATTAATAATAATAATAGAAAGAGTCTGGTAGTGCCTCAGTGGTAGGGCACTTGCAAACTATATGCGAGGCCTTGTGTTTAGGCCCCAGTATATGGCAAAAATAAATAAATAATAGAGTATTCCATGGCTTCCATTTTCCATTTTTAATTTAAAAAATTGTGTGTAATAAGAACACTTAACATGAGATCTAGTCTTTTAACAAAAAAATTAAGAGCTCAATATAGTAGTGATAATTATAGACATTATGCAGATAATAAATCTTTAGAAATTACTCATCTTTGATAATTTAAACTTTTTATGTATTGAATGGAAACCTCCCATTTCTCTCTCCCTCCCAATAATGATTCTTGTATATGATGCCCAAAGCACAGTCAACTAAAAGTAAAAATAGATACATGGAATGATAGCAAACTAAAAATTTTCTGAGAAGGATCAAAAATAATTAACAGAATGAAAAGGCAATCTACAGAATGCTAAATAATATTTGTTAACCAAATATATGACTAGGGGTTGCTGTCCAAAACATACAAAGAATTCCTATAACTGGTTAGAGTTTTTTTAAAAAGGATAACCTAGAAGAAATAGGAAAACTTATAGATATGTTACCAAGACTGAATCATGAAAAAGTAAAAATATGAACCAAACAATAGTGAACTTAGATCAGTAAACAAAAACTTCCCAATCAAAGAAAAATATAGGACCAGATGGCTTTATTGGAGGCCTCTACTAAATATTTGAAGAAGAATTAACAGTGATCTTTCTTAAATGCTTCCATAAAATCATAAAAGAGGAGATACTTCCAAACTCATTTTATTTAGTCAACGTTACCCTGATACCAATGCTAGAGGCACCACAAGAAAAGAAAACTATAAGCCAAGTACCCTGATGGATATAGATTCAAAACTCCTCAAAAAATACTAGCAAATGACTCCAACAAAATATTAAAAGGATTATCTGTCATGACTAAGACTTATCTCTGGGATGCAAAAGTATTTGAACATACTTAAATCAGATAATGTGATACACCATACTAACAGAATGAAGGATAAAAAAATCACATGATCATTTGTCAAGAAGGGTGTTTCAAAATTCAACATTTTCTCATAATCAAAACCTCTCAACACATTTCGTATAGAAGGAACTCACCTGAATATTATAAGGCCATATGTGATGTACCTGTAAGATTATTCTAAATGGATAAAAACTGAAAACTTTTCCTCTAAGATCATGAACCATGCAAGATGTCCACTCTCACCAATTCTATTACAAACTTAGAAATCTTCCCTATAATTATTTTTATTTTATAGTAGAATTCCTATATCAGCCAAAATTTTCTGTTGAATGCATCATAATTTGACTCAAATTTTCACATAAACTTAATTTTCAGAAAAGATTTTCATTAGCTTTCAGAAATTTCAAGAAATTTGAAGAATGGGGTCAAAAGTTGTGATGAACCCTTATACCTCATTCCTTCTAATACTTACTCTATGTTCAGGCCCAGATAGGGCAGTATGATTGCTTGATCTAAGGTTGCATGCGCATACACTAATAACCGGAGGAGCAGGAAAAAATATGTTTAAGATATTTTTGCTTGTATGTTACAATAAAGACCTTCTCACAGATGTTGGGTAATTAACTTAATACTGACTATCATATTTGACTCCCTGAAAAGAAAAATATAAGCTTAGAACCTCCCAGAGAGGAGAGTCTGAGCAGCTGAGGTCAGTCACGCAGGCACTGTATGCCTAGGAAACTGTCTCCCAGATAAAATCCCTGGACTCCAGGCTCAGGCAAACATTTTTTGTTGTTATATGTTGTTGCTGGGAGAACTACCTACTAACTGTGTGACTCCCCTGTCACAAAACAATAGAAGCTCATGGCTGGCTTCTTCTGGATTCTTCCCCATATACTTTTTTCCTTTGACAATTTTACACTATATCTTTGCCATAATAAAGTGTAATCATGAGTACTGCAGTTTTCTGAATCCTGGAAATCTTTCTAGTGAATCATGAAACCTGAGGGTGTTCTTGGGAACACCCAAGACCAAGATTTAGCAAGATGTTCATAAACTCCTGAACAGAAGAGCTAAGCCACTCTCTCTCTAGTTATCAAACTTCTTTTCAAGGATTACAATTCCAATGTGTTGCTTGCTATTATGTTCTATTTTTATTTAAGGATAAATATAATGCCACGGGGATAGGAGGCACAAAACAATATGAGAAAGAACTAGTACTTGACTGAATACTCCCCAAAATATTGTACAGTAATATAAGAAGCAAGATAAATAAGAAACAAAAGAGACTTGGAAGTTGGCAATGTTCATAAAAAGCAAAGCAATGATATAATATTTTACATCATGTTTTTTTGAGAATGCAGTGTGTTGCATGCTATTTTTGCATAAATTGTTTTTTTTATTAACTCCCACTTTTGCTACCTTCTGTGTATGTCCTTTATCTTTTTAAGGGTTGAGTTGGCAAGACGTGAGTTACAGTGACAAAACAAACATGATAAATTTCTACTGTCCTGTGAAATTTGTTCAGTGTGAAATTCTCTTGCTGTTTAGAATCTTAACGTTACGCTCAAGCGGCCCTTCCCATCTATCTGATAGCACGCTGCCATCTGTAGAAGTGCCAGAGTACTAAGATTTATGTGTTACTATTTAAGGAATTTCAGTTTGGCAACTTCATGCTGTTCATTTGTCCAAACAATAATATGCTAATTAACCCGCCTGACCTAAATTATACAGTACTTGAAGATGTTCAGCCAACCCAATTGCTCAATTGGCTGAGCATTTCTGACCCTACAGTTTTGAATATAAGGGGCTTTACATCATAAAACAAACAAGTTATTGGAACACTCCACCTCATCATCTGAAAGGGAATTCATTATCTTCAGTTTAGAAAGGAAATTTATATTTCATTTGGTTTGTTATGATTATACCAATATTTCACAATTAATGTCCATAGCAGGGAGAAAACATTTGCTTTCTTTCCTCAAATCATTTATATTTTTAGTTGCCCAAAATATTGATGAGGAAGTAAGATATTTACATTTATTACATCTTGCACTGAGGACATGAAATTCAAGATCAACACATGAATTTCAGAGTACAAAAATGCCCAGAGCTTATATGTAAAGAATTTTACATATGTGTTTATGAGAGTTTCCTTGGAAAGTTTCTCTTAAAATTCCCAAAATGGATTCTTGCTCCCATAATATAATTAAAATAATAGTTACTGGATAGTTAAACTAATAATTGTTTTTAAAATACCTTCTTTCTGTAGGCCCATGTTGCTGGGTTACTCAATATGTAATGCTGGCAATTTATTGCTGTCTCCTACCCTGCCCAGGCTGGGATTTAGCTCAGTTGGTAGAGTGCTGCTCTGCAGTCTCTGAGGTTCTGAGTTTGATTCCCAGCACTGCACAAGTGCGAGAAGGACATAGCAATCCACTCCCAAGGCAATCTCGAAACAATCAGCCATTGAGAACCCTATGAGGGTCTCTATGAGTTGGACAGGACTCAACAGCACCTAACAACAACAACAACCCTCCCCAGCACACTAATATGCCAATTTGCCATGATAGCAGAATTCAATAAACGAGACTCTCCCATAATCAGAAATAAGCTAAAACAATAGAGGCATTAAAGAATATTATCACTGGTAGCTCCTTAAGGGTATAACTTTCTAGAATAGTTTGAATTAATGTTAAAATCACTCAGATCCCAAAGACTAAAGTCTCTTGATATTTTCATGACAGAGAAACAAGAGTGTAGAGAAGGAAAAATATTCAGTAGGGAAAATAATAACAACAACAACAAAATAAACAGAAAATAGCAAATGGAAGAGAATATGGAAAAATTTGGAATTTTCCCGCCAAGAACATGACAACATTATATACATAGATTAAATAGAAATAACTAAAAAAGCTAGATATACTTTCTTTTAAATCTGTGGCTTGTGAAATTTACAGAGCATAGAAATTACTAGGTCTCCTGATAAAATGTGAATTCTAACGTAGCAGTTCTGGAACGAAGTGTTCCACTGTGCATTTCATTTTTGGGAGGTAGGTTGGGCAGGGTCTCACTATGTACGTAGCCCAGGCTTGCCTCACACTCAAAATCCTCTTGCCTTAGCCTCCTCAGCAATATGATTACAAGTGTGAACCATCATTCATGGCTTCCTTTGGATATTTCTATACAGCTTGCAGAGAATAGGAGCAGAAGTCTATAGGCAATAATTGAATTAGCAAGGCTGTAGTGTAATAAATTCTACCCACTACCTAAATTCCCAATATCTGTAAGGCAAATTCAAAGCTAAAACATCTTTAAAAAGTTGTGCTAATTGTTGCTGTTAGGTGCTGTAGAGTCATGTCCAACTCATAGCGACCCTATGTACAACAGAACAAAACACTTCTTGACACTGTGAAAATTGTATCCATGCATGTCTTCAAAAGGAGTAAGAGTAATTAAGTTTAGTAGAGGAATACAGCATTGGCTCATTTGTATTAAGGACCATCACATAAAGCATGCCTGCTGTGTTTGCTAGCACAGTATCATGTAAAAATGATGTTGTTGTTGTTGTTGTTAGGTGCTGTCGAGTCGGTATCCGACTCATAGCGACCCTCATAGGGTTTTCAATGGCTGAGTGCTTCGGGATTGCCTTGGGAGTGGATTGCCAGGCCCTTCTCCCATTTTTGCGGTGCTGGGAATTGAACTCAGGACCTCAGAGACTGCAGCACAGTGCTCTATCCACTGAGCTAAACATCCCTAATCAGGAAGATTAAGTCAGTGCATATGTGAAATGTGATTTAAGTGTCTTGCAATAAAATGATCAGTTAAATATACTTATTGTTGACCTAAAACTTATGAAATAAGTATTGTTTAATTTTTTATAAAAAAGACAATTTACAGTGTTGTAAGCAGCTTTCAATTTATGTCTTGTCTTCCCAGTAGTATGAATTTCTTTTGCAGATGACTATTTTTATTAGCTTATATTTAGAAACAGCTTCCTATTTCAAATATAAGCAGATAAATATGAATTTTTATCATTTTATCACAAAAGATTACATGCAGTATATATTCTTGTAGATGTTCCTTTCTTAATATTTGACACATTACATATACTGTCCTATGCCAGTACATGAGATAGGATGTTTTGATTCTTTTTTTTTACAATGAGATAGTATAATAATTTATGTAACTAGTCTTATATTGATAGTTTATATTTTTCATAATTAATAACATAATTCTCAAGATATTTTATACATGTGCAAGTGAATGAATGGTAGGAAAACTCTGCATAAGTGAGGTGTTGAATCAAAAGGTAAATTCATTTGTTTTTGATAAACACTGCCACATTGATCTCTGTAGAAGTCGATAGCTGTGTAACTAATATACTTCCCCATAAACTTGTCAATACAGGATGTATAATATTTTGAATATTTATTAGACTCATAGGTGAAAAAAGTACTTATTTACCATTTTATGGGCACCTAACAACAAAAATTAGGGAAATTTAGACCTTCTTCACTGGACGTTTTATAAAAATGCACTGAATATTATGATTTATTTTTGATAAAAGCTATCATATAACATCTGTTCCATTACATCTAAGAAAAATTCATTGTATTTAATTGAGTTATTTTAGAGGTATAGAGTACTTTATAAATTACAAATATATATTTGATTCCTCATATATGCCAGGCACTATTCCAATTCTGCTTATATAGCAATAGATAAAAAAAGAATTGTCTTCAGGAGCATACACTTTTAGTGGCAGGATATAAAGATGGGGGAATAATAAAATGGGTAAATGGTATATGTTTAAATTTCCCAGTGCTATGGACACAACTGATTTAGGAAATGAGAATATAGATCAGCACGAATATGGGCTGATTGTCTGTCTAGCTATTTATCATGTATCTATCTGCTTATCCCCCTGTCCATCAATCCCGTATTTAGCTGATATTGAGTGAACTTATCTAAGAACCTGGCATGTTTTCCATTCATACAGTCTCCTTCGGTGTCCTTCAGTACCTATTTATTTAGCAATTGTTATATATTTGGCCCTTGCCACTTGACAGAGATTAATGGGCTTTAGGGAGCTTATATTTTGTTGGTGGGAAGAGAAGGATGAAGAAAGTATAATAAACAAAAGATGTAAAAAAGTGAAAAAGTGATGGGAAAAACAAGTCAGAGAAGGAGGAAAAAACAGAGAGAGAGGATGAGGGACACTATTGATATTTTTTGTAATGTAGTCTTTAAATCAAAATAATAGTATACATTTTCATTTGCACAATCTTTTATATCTTTCATTAGTGCTTTAAAATATACTTCACATAGGTCTTGCATATTTGATGTTCAGTAAATACTTAAACATTTTATCTCTTGTTTTTATTGTTTTTGCCATTGGAACTGGAATGTTTTCTTCCATAGTTTCTTCAAAACATTATGTTTATGAGTTATATATGAGAATATATAATTGCAAAGTATTAATTTGATACCAGTCATGAAATTGACTCTGTGTATAATTTAAAAACCTTTTAGAGTTTAGTAAGCTTACTTGGTATAGGCTTATATAAGATATATACACATACACACATGCACACTTGTAGAAAGGGAGAGAAGGTGAAGGAAGGAGTGAGAGAAAGACAGAAAGGATATGAAGAAGAGATAGGACACAGGGAGAAACTAATAGAAAACAATGAAGGTTTGTTGAAAACTTTAGAGACATCAATAAATGAGGTTATGAGTCATACTCCTGAATAGAAAAAGTGCCAGCTATCCAAATCATATCTCTTCTTCACCTTTTGGCTAAGTTCAAGTACAGTAACTATCCAAATCTATAAATTTAATGAAATTTCAAGCAAATTCTCACTGGTTGGTTCGACAATTCAAATGGAAGAGCAAAGGTCAAAAATATTCATCAATATAAGAACTAGCTCAGTGAATTGCATTACTAGATATCAGGTGCATCCTAAGCATCCTAAATCTATAGGAATTAAATGTAGTATTTGGTGCAAACATAGCTAAAGGCACTATCTATATTGTACTGAACTCAGATCCTAGGAACAGAACTCTCTGCATATGAAATTATGCTATGGAGACCCATCAGTAGAATCGGATAGAATGTTCAATAGGTATGCTGAGATAGTTGATAAGTCATAGAGAAAACCAAATATTTTTCTATATCCAGCATACACAAATATCAATTCAAGAAGGATGACTCAAATGTGGAAAACAAAGCCATATTTTTAAAAGAGAGGAACTCAGTACGGTATTTGATTAAGTAAAATTTGTTAGAAAATACTCAAGTAGTGCAAAGTAAATAGAATGGATTGAACATTTTAGTTACACTACAATCACTATAAAAACTGTAAATGCAAGTCACACATTCAATAGGGATATTTGCAGTAGATGTAATTGACAAAAAGTAAAGAATCTGGAATATATAAGGAGCAAATAAATAACTTATAAAGACAAACCAATAGAAACACGTCCAAGCAAGAAACAAATCTTTAAAGACAAGGAAACAAGCAACTCAACTTCATTAGTGATCAGCAAATGAAAGTTAAACTATCAGGAGACACTACTTCAACCTGCAAGAGCATCTAAACTTAAAAGTCTGAAAATTCCAAATGTGGACAAGGATATGGGTCAATGGGAACTTCAGAAAATTACTAGAGCAGGTGTAAATGGCACAACCACTTTGGAGCTGCTATTTTGTAAGATTAAGCAAGAATATACACAGGAGTTAGCATTTACAATAATGTAGCTCGTGATTCTTTGACACTGACATTAAAATCATCTTGAGTATCTTACACTGATTTTTGGACTTTACCAAAGACCAATCAATTTAAGACTCTCAGAAATGATGTTTAAACACCAGTATGTTAATAGTTCCTTACACAATTGATATGTACAGTCAGATTGGGAAATATTGCCCTAGAGAAAATCTCATATGTAACCCAGGAGACAGGAGGGAGAGTGTTCAAGACAACATTGTTTAGCAAAATACTGTAGTTTGCTTGAATGTTCACAGACCAGAGTTAAATGAACTGAGCTATACCCATATTACAGAATGACACATAGCAATAAAAAATGAACAAATTACAGGGATATGTATCAACATAGATTAATTTTAGAAAAAAAACTATTGATATCCTAAATTTGAATCATTACACACCAGAATGGAACTGTGATATTTGTGCTCAGATTTATTTAAGCGTGCTCTTGGGAACAAAACTGGTGAGCAATGAGAGAAGCAGTAGTGGAAAGAGAGAAGATAAGATGTGGTGCAGTTGTAACAGAGACTCCAGATGATCCAGTTGCAAGCTATGCCTGGCATGGCCATTCAACATAGTACCATTTGAGGCAAACCAGACTGGGTCAATAGCTGAGCATTACCAGCTTGAACATTGCCAGGTTGAACATTACTTGTTTTGACTATTCATCTTTCTTGATTCTAAACATGTGTTCTTACCATCTCTACAATCATTGGAGTGCCAAAACTCTCACCTCGCCATTCATTGTACCCAAATTACTTCCAAGAGTCCTACTTGACCTCCCTTGTTTACAGATCTCAACATCCTCTTTACTAACATAACCAAGTACTATAATAGCATCTCCTACCTTCAACTCTGACCCACAGAGAAAAAAGCTATTTTGGTGAATGGACTATCCTCTAGGATGTGTGACTTTTCTCACTTTGGAATTCCCATTTCTCTGGGAGTTTTCACCTCTTCCTCTACTGTTGGCCATGGAAATTCTGAACTTTTATTCTTCCTAACTTGAACTGTTGTTTTTCTCAAGCTTTTCTGTGTCAATCTAGAAATACTAAATAGCACAGAATAAGGAAGTGTTTCTATCTGCTGTACATAGGGTCACTAGGAGTCGGACTTGACTCGACTGCTCCTATCAACAACAACATTCCATGATGTTTGCTTACCAGTGTGCTTACTCCCATATTATGGGACAGTGCTCACATTCCAACTTTATATTCCATCTGCCTTATTCCACAGCTAAAGGATCTAGCCCCTTGTATACTCTCCCAACTCCTGCTGGGACATGTTGACTAGATCTTACAACTCATTTGAGTATATAATCCCTTTCCTTTCTTAGAAGATTCAGTCATTCTCCTGAGGGATTACTATAGGAGTTAACCTGACCCTAGTTGTTGGTCTGCTACCCAGTAGAGAGCAGTGGTTCTTGAGTGGGACATACATGTTTATGAAGCGGAAGCCTCTGTGATGACTTCAAGCAAGGAGGAATGAAGGATCCTCTAGCAAGGATAAGTCAGCTGCCTGTTAGGCCCAGGGTACTCAGGAGAATGTGAAGTTCAAGATACTGTGGTTATTGACCCAGACACTTATTTAAAATCTCTATATTCCATTCCTGTCACATCAGATCCCCAATGTTCATGTAGCAGTCCTGCTGGAGCTAAGAGGTCAAACTTGCATGGAATTCTGTTACTCTCACAAGAGAATCCTCTGTCAGATCCCCAGCTTTTCTGCCCCCATGTGAGGTCAGAGGCTCCATATGTTGTGAACAATAACCTCAAGTTCTCACATTTTGCCTCATATAGCCAACTCATAGCCTTTAGCCTTTTTAAAAATTTTATTACCGTGCATTCGTGGGCCCTCGCAAGTTATCTGATTCCATAATCCTTACCATTTCTATTTCCCCTCTACTTCTTGAACACCTGAGATATTGCAACCACTAGTATAGTCCATTCCATCCATATTCCATTCCAGCTTACTTGGTATTGTTGGTAGCTGCCATTGAGTCAGTGTCAGACTCATAGAGACCCTACAACAGGCAAAACACTATTGTCAGTGCTTCTCTGCTATTCATAGGGTCTTCAATGGCAGACTGTTTTTTAAGAGTGGGCTGCTGGGTCTATCTCCCAAGCCTATAGCACTTGGTATTCCCAGGTGGTCTCCCATCCATGTACTAACAAGGTGTGCCCCTGATTAGCTTCCGAGATCTGATAGAACTGGATGCCACAGTGGTACAGCTGCAGGCTACCAGCTCACTAGTGAAAATTTAATGAATACACTACTACCACATACCAGTGAATCCATGTTCCACTTATCATGAGGGTTGCAAGGTCCTCATTATCACCTGGCTAGTGGATGACTCAGCTCCAGAATCTAATTTTAGAGTTTTCACCAATTGTCATAGGTTGTGTTCTTCTGGAAACATTCCAGACATGTGTGCAGGAGTTTCCTTGGGGAACATCTGTAAGAGCAGTACAAATGAGTCACCAGAGCAGTCTGAGGGAGAGGAGGTAGAAGTTGACCTGTGATGTAATTGTGACATATATCACAGGGAGGTCAGAAACAAATGTTCAGAATTGTCATGTTTAAGGCAAGAAGGCCAATTGTCTGTCCCTTTGCATCAACCAGTCATTGCCTATAAGCTGTCCCCCACCAAGTGGGAAATACCTTAATGTGGTGGCCACTTTCAGCTGAGGGCAATTTCTGGTGAGGGCCTGAGCCAGGAACTGTCAGCTAATGTTCCTGGCAGGTGTAAGACTTGCCACCTCAGTCCTGAAGGAAAAGCTGGGCAGGGCACCATAGTATCTACCACAAACTGAAAAGGGTAAACTAAGAACTGTAAGACACATAATGTTTTTTAGCAGTTTGATAAAAGTTAAAAACTAAATTAGCTATGTATGCATATATGCATCTATATCTATCTATCTATACATATATATACATACATACATATATATATATATACATACATACATATATATATATATATATAATTTGTATAGATAGAAAAATGATAAAAGTAAGGGAACAACTAGAACAAAATTTACCCTTGTGCTTACCTGAGTAGAGGAAGGGATTTGTTATCAGGGAGGTCTCATATGAGGTTAAAGGAACTGGTATTGTTTCTTTCTTTTTGTCTTTACGGTATATTCATTGCACAAAATCATGAGTTTCACTATGTTTTTTCCTACAAGTATACTATGTACTTTGACCATATTCACCCCTCACATTATCTTCTCTTCTGCTTCTTCCTCCCTCTTCCTGGTCTCCTGTTCTTTTCCCTTCCCAAATAGTGTCCCATCTACTTTCATGTTCTTACGTATCTCTCTCTCTCTCTTTCTCTCTCTCTCTCTCTCTCTCTCTCTCTCTCACACACACACACACACACACACACAATTTAAATCTGGATTCCACATATGAGAAAAAACATTCAATAATTGCCTTTCTGAGTCTGAATTATTTCCCTTAGCAGGATCTCCAGTTCCACCCATTTTCCTGCAAATGACATAATTTTGTTCTGAAACTCCATTGTATATATGCCACATTTTCTTTCTCTTTCCATCTTCTAATGGACATCTACACTGATTCCATAATTTGGCTATTGTAAATAGCACCATGATAAACACGGATGTGTAGTTATTTCTGTGGTATGCTGACTTAGGTTCCCAGAAGTGATATAGCTGGAGTATGACAGTTTTCCTTTTAGTTGTTTTTTTTTTTTTTTTTTTTAGGAATCTCCATATTGCTTTTTGTAGCAGCTACACTCACATTCCCACCCACAGTATGGAAGACTGCCTTCCTCTCTCCTTACCTACATACTCATCAGCATTTGTTTTCTTGATCATAACCATTCTGACTGGGGTGAGACAGAATCTCAATGCAGTTTTGATTTGCATTTCCTCGATGGCTAAGGATATTGAACATTTGTACATTTTGAGAACATTTGTACTTTTCAGAACTGTTCATTTCATTTGCCCATTTATTAATTGGAATTTCTTAATGTTTAATTTTTTTTAGTTGTTTCTATATTCTAGTAAACCTCCACCAGAAAATCATTAAATCTGATAAACACTTTCAGCAAGAAGCAGGATTCAAAATCAACACACAAAAGTCAGTAGCTTTTCTGTATACCAATAATGAACATACTGAAAATGAAATCAGAAAACAATCACAATTGCAATAGTCTAAAAATAAAATACATAGGAATAAACCTAGACAATGAGGTAAAAGACCTCTCGAATGAAAATTTTAAAACACTGAAGAAAGAAATTGAAGGTTTGACTGGAAGACAGAAAGGCCTCCTTTGCTCATGGGTTGACAGAATTAATATTGTGAAAATGGATATATAACCAAAAGCTGCCTACAGACTCAATGTAATCCATAGAATATTCCCATACATTTTTAACAAAAATAGAAAAAAAAGTAAAAGTCATATGAAAGCACAAAAGACCCCAAATAGCAAAGCAATCTTGAGCGAAAAGAACAATGCTGTGCATATCACAATACCTGATTTCAAATTATCCTACAGAGCCATACTAATTAAAACAACATGGTTCTGGCACAAAAACAGACAAATACACTGGTGAAATAGAATAGAGGGCCCAGAAATAAAGCCTCACAGCTGACTTTCAACAAAGGCAATGAAAACCCACCTTAGAGAAAAGATAGCCTCTTCAACAAATGGTGCTGGGAAAGCTGGATATTCATAGGTAGAAAAATGAAACTAGATACCTGTCTCTCACACTATATAAAAATCAATTAAAAATGGATCAAAGACTTCAATATAAGACCTGAAACTTTGAAACTACTAGAGATAGATAGGGAAACCACTTCAAGATATAGGGATATGCAAGGTCTTTCTGGAAAGGACCCTGACAATCCAGGAAATAA
>VMDO01017334.1:0-45159 GCA_007922755.1 Pedetes capensis | reverse complement strand
GAAGGCCTTTTTCTTTAGAGTGTACGCAGAGACAAACTTTGAAAAATGCACCGTCATCTCAGCAAAAGACTTGTTAATGGTTTTCTGCCCTGTTATCACTTTCTGAACAAATGAAGCAACTTACAGAGTTGAAATGTTCCTACCAGATGCCTACAGTCCCTTATTGCGCCTCTGTAATAAAGCATTATGTACCTATTTAGATTAATTATGGTTAAATTTAAAAGTCAAATTAGTTGAATTGCTTCATCATTTAATTAAGATAGAGACAAATTGATTGTTTTTATATGCTTCTTTTTTGAAAGTCTGCAATTTTCTGATTATTAGCTAAGTTTAGAAGTACTTAAGATTTAGAATTTTGAACATCCTTTTAAATAAAAAGTTTAATGGAGTCATGATATCAGCAGATATGATCTTTGTGAGAAGAATCTTCACTTTATATACTTAAAAAATCTCAAAGATGATATAACTCTCACAGACAAAAATTATTATTGCAGATGTATTCATAGCCCCCCTCATCCCAACAACAACAACAACAGCAACAACAACAACAACACACACACACATACAAACACACACACACATGAGCTCATTTGATTCCATGGAAGTTCATTTGATTGATCTACTTTTCTGCAGGTCTTTTGTTGGATTAATCTTGAGGAAATATCAATTGGAAAATGTAAAGAATCAAAAAAGTCAGTATTTATCTACAACAAGGAGGTAGATATACAAAGGGGAACAATATTAAAGAAGGTGCTCATAAATACACTAGGGTGGGGAGGTGAATGGAGAGAGAACAATCACAGTCACAGAGGGGCTTGTCAGTAAGAGAAGCTTGCTAAGGCCATGTTGAGGGAGATAGTACAAATACCACTTAACCTTTTCACTGGAATGATATGGTGTGATGAATCTAGAAATAACATCAAGAAACCAGTTGTTTTTATTTTACAATTGAGGAGAGTGTGCACACATTTGTCTTCTATAAATAAGTAATGTCTAGAAACATGCCATATATATTATAGGGATATAGTGTTGGTCTTATTTTTTTCAAGAAAAAAGGAAGCACTACTTGGTAACAGGGAAAAGAGAGGTGTCTCTCTTTCTTTGTTTTAGACATAAGAACTTTCCTGTCTCATCCTTGCTTCTTCAACTTTATATGCCTTTATATTAACAGAGCAGAAAGACTATGTCAGAGTCCCAAAGTTCTTGTGACTGGAACAAAATCAGGCTTTCTAATAGTGTAATGATCCCCTATGGGATGACAAACCCCCAAACTGTATGGTGGGCTCAATCTTCCTCACAAGCTACGGTTTCCATTTTTAGTGCCTTTCTGGAATTCTCCCTTCCTGTACCTCAAGCACATTCCCTTCAAATTTAAGCCCATTCACTAAAAATTATTTTTACTCATCCTGTCACAAAGCCCTACATGTAATTTATTTCATCTGTAATAATTTCTATACCTAGTTCTTGTATTTTCTTCTATGCTAGGATCATGCTCCACATTACCACTATCAGTTACCTGAACTCCTTCTAATAACTCATCTTTTTGGCCACTCTGGTACATTCTACAAATATCAGCCAGAGTTAATTTGCCAAAGATTTCACCAAATCACCTCATTCCTTCCACCTGACTGTTCTTTAAAGGCCTACTTTGCGATTACAATCCAAACCCTTTACCCTGACATACTGTATCCTCTGTGATCTCAATGGTCAGCCTCTCCAGCTGCCTCTTCAACTATTTTCTAAATTATTTATGCCAGTTATATACATAGACCTTTTCTTTTTTATTCTTAAATTTAGAATCATGCCATGATATTTTTCAAGGCCTGTGCACTTGCTTTAATCCCTATTTGGGAAATTCTTCCTCAAATTAATCCCATAACTGACTTTTCCTTGTTCTGTGCTCACGGGTGAACTATCCCTGCAGAAAATTATTGTGTGATTGCTGTAGCTCAAACAGTTTCTCAAACCCCCAACTCCCTAAGTAATTTATTCAATTTCATGTTTGTTGTCTCTTTCCAATTCTGATCCTCAATGTAGCGAATAATTTTTAATGAAAGAATAGTTAAATATTGCACTAATCAGAGATGAAAAAGATTTATAAAGCTTGAAATTTTTCCAGATCTCTTTCAATATCAAAATATATTCTCTTCTTATCTATACTCATGTTGTTTATTGTTGTTAGGTGCTGACAAGTTGGGTCTGACTCATAGCAACCCTATGTAAAACAGAACAGTCTCCAACACTGTACCATGCCCAGCACTATTGTCATTGTGTCTCTGCTATTCTTAAGGTTTTCAGTGCCGGATTGGTTAGGGAGAAGGACCTGGCAATCCACTCCTAAAACAATCTGCTATTGAAATCTATACTCATATCCACATCTAAATCTGCACTGTGTATGTAATCCATTTTTTGTATAAGTGCCAGCAAAAAGAGATGTTACTATTTCTAGAACACACCAAAAATTCTTTGAACCCATAAATGTCTTTTCAAAGTATTATTTTGTTGGGTGTCATTAAGTAATACCCAAATCATAGTGATCCTACATACAACAGAACAAAACACTGTGCCATGAATACAAGGGCCGGGATTTAGCTCAGTTGGTAGAGCACTGCGCTGCAGTCTCTGAGGTCCCGAGTTCAATTCCCAGCACCACAAAAAGGGGAGAAGGTCCTGGCAATCCACTTCCAAGGCAATCCCAAAATAGCCAGCCATTGAAAACCCTATGAGGGTCGCTATGAGTCAGATATTGGCTTGACAGCATCTAACAACAACAACAACATGAGTACAATCTTTTTATGGTTGAGCCCAGTGCTGCAGACATTATATTTCTTCTCATTTTGAGTCATGCCACATCAGCAAAAGGAGGTACTACGGGTTTTGCTCCATTCCCATCATTAAGGCCAACTCTACTTCGTGGAGACAATGCTTTCCCAGATGTTTCTTGAATGCCTTCCAGCCTGGAGGGCTCAATTTTGTGGCACTATATTAGCTTCTCTGCTATTCATAATTTTTTTTCCAATGGATAATTCTTTCAGGAGTGGGCTGCCGAGTCCTTTTCCCTACTCTGTATTAATGTGGAAGCTCAGTTGAAATCTGTCCACCAGGGGTGGCCCTGCCGGTATCTTAACTAGCAGTGGCATAGCTTTCAGCATCCCAGCAACATGCAAGACCCAAAAGCACAATAAGCTCACAAACACATGAGGGATTGTTTTTCTAGGCATTTACTAATCTCTAGACTTCCTTTTGTATTAACTTAGATACATTTTATTTCTTTTATTTGGAAAATGATATAATTGTTTGAATAATATAAATATTCTTTTCATTGAAGAAGAAAGTTTTTATAACACTATGTATTTTAAGAGTCTGTTAGGGGAAAAGTGATAATTTTTTTATATAGATGAATAGGTATTTTTAGAAGTAAGTACAAATTATACATATTTTATGATAGGTCTGATGTATAGAGTAAAATATTCATTTTTGTCTTACAACAAGTAAGATGTGAACAAAAAGATAAGATACACATTTTTGTAAACATCTATCATAAGAAACAATATGTTATAAACTTCATATGTTCTTTTAGCTGTCTATAATATGTCTAATGGGGACTGAGATTTAGCTCAGTTGGTAGAGCGCTGCTCTGCAGTCTCTGAGGTCCCGAGTTTCATTTCCAGCACTGCAAAAATGGGAGAAGGATTTGGCAATCTACTCCCAAGGCAATCCTGAAAGCAATCAGCTGTTGAAAACCCTATGAGGTTTGCTATGAATCAGATACACTTCGACAGCACCTAACAACGACAATATGTCTGGTGCTATCATTTGTTTCTTATACAATAATACTTGCTCTACATTTACCAATGACTCTATATTCCAGGCACTAAAAAAGAGGTTGAAAAGAGAGAACAAGTCTAACATATTTTTCATATACAATGTGCTACATTTATTTTGAGCCATGCAATTGACAGAACTAAAACTCTTAATCCTCACAAAACCACATCAAATACAGACAGTTTGGTCACTCTTCCACTCTTTGGTAATTTGAGAAATAGCAGGAAAAAGAATTGGCCAGATCTGAATTTGAATTCTGTTTCTATCTCTTACAAATTATCTGGCTTTACAGCAATTATGGATTCTGTTGGGTTATCATTAATCTATTAAATAAGAAGGCTCTTACCTTGAAGGATTGCTCTTCTTTGCAGTGAAACTCTTTGGGAGAGTATACATTCAGTTTGTCCAATTCTTTTTTTTTTTTTTTTCTATTTTTCTCTTAGACTTCCACATTGTTAAATCCAATCACTAATTCATAGTCTGTCTTTTACTGGAACTATTAGTAACTCTTCAAATAGATGCATGCCGCAGTCCAGCTGCAGCCTAGGATCCAGGGGTTCCCAAAGGCAGATGAGGATTCAACCATGGGTAACAGACACAGCAGTTCGGAGGCAGTGTGGATCTGTTCCATTTATTTTTTAGATAGATCAATGTTTTATACAATTTTTTTGGGCTTATGTCATGCAAGCAGTAAGAATTGCACATGCAGTTATTCATGAAATAAAGTTTCACAAGCACCTGTTAATCATAACAACCCATAGTTCAAAACACAAACTTTACTATCTCCAGACACCAAACACTTGGAAGTTCTCTTTCTTTACAGGCTTTTCCTAAATCATAAACTATAATAGGGTATTGGAACTCTATCCTTATTGAACAACAACCTCTACTCTTTTTCTCTAGCTGGGAACTAAGTTCTGTAGATAAGCACCTCCCCATGTTGTGTATCCACTCTTTTCCCCAGCTGGGAGCCAAGGTCAGCCTTTGGACAGATAAGCACCTCCATGTTAAATTGTCAAGGAGGCTTTTGTGCTGTGGGAACAGGCCTGTGTATTCTTTTAATTGTTGCATACTTTCTTTGTAAACCTTAGCTATCATAGGTGGGGCCACTTCAGTCCAAGTAGGGGCTAACAACTCAGCCTGCTGCAGCTGAAACATAAATTACTTAACACTTGAGTTCTAGGGTGGAAATTGCTGATCAGATTTAACTAGATTATTCTCCACAGAACCCTTACAATTGGTGGTCATTACTTCTAATTTATTTACAAATTCCTCCAGTCATGTCATTCTTTCAGCATTTGTTTCATTAGAGTTTAATACAATGTTAGTTATGAGTATTAGTCCTAAACATGAGGTAATTATGTACATAATAATTAGAAGCAGTAATCCTATTTCTAGAAAGCAAAAAGCACATATTCCTTTTCTTCATCCCCATCCATTTTTAGAAGATGAGTTCCTTGAACCTCTCTTCCCCATATCCAGACCTTGTCAGACAATGTGGTTAGAAATGGCTGTGGCAGATGCACATTTTTTTCTTCTGCATTTTGAGGTACTTACTTCACTTGCCCTCCAGGGCATCACTGTCTCCTGCTTTTTCTCCTTTCTCACATGCATCCTTTCTTCATTTTTGTCTCCTTTATGTAATATTCCTAATTTCTAATTGATAGAATATCTCAAGGTAGAGAATTTGTTTCTTTTTTCCTTACCCAGAAGCCAGTAGAAGGGGTATCTTTCTAATCCTAAATCAGATCATATCCCCCTGCAACTCAAACCCTACTTCTCATTTCATTGACAGTAAAAGTCAAAACCTTATGTAATCTATAAAGGTCATATAAACTTATTATTCCAAATCCACTTCAGCTATCTGACTTCATTTTCTATTATCCTTGCCCACCCCTCCACCCCACCAAGATATGCCAACCATACTGGCCTCTTCTACTCTACCATAAAAGACTGAGCATCTACTATCCATTTATTCAGGAATACATGGACAAATTTATGTGGCTGAATCACTTACCTTCTTAAATATTGTCTCAAATATTATCTTCTTAGTGATGTTTAACACAACACTCTAATTCATTTTACAGTGCACACTTCCTAGCCCTCGAACCCTCAATTCTGTGTATCCTGATGTCCTTTCTTTTAATCCTCATACTTCTTCATTTTTTCTATTCTTTTTCTTTCTTGTTTCTGTGTGTGTGTGTGTGTGTGTGTGTGTGTGTGTGTGTGTGTGTGTGTGTATGTGTGTGTGTGTGGAACTGGCAGGTTGAACCCAAGGTCACAAACAAGGATGTCACCACAGAGCTTCTCCCTGAACCCCTTTTATTTACGTTTTATTTTGAGAGTCAAGGTTTGGCCAAGTTGTGAAGGCTGCTTCTGTTCTCAAACTCATTATCCTGCCACTGCCTCCTGAGTTGCTGAGTTTGTAGATGTGTTCCACAGAGCCTGACTAATCCGTGTATTTCTAAATATTTGATAATTCCTTCACTATGCCAATTTTTGTCATTTATTTTCCCTGCTAAAATATAAGCCCCTTGAAGACAGAAATCTAGTGTCTTGTACAACAAAATATAGTTCAAATACTTAGAAAAAATTCCTGACATATTA
Organism: Pedetes capensis; assembly: GCA_007922755.1. NCBI lineage: Eukaryota > Metazoa > Chordata > Mammalia > Rodentia > Pedetidae > Pedetes > Pedetes capensis. The sequence goes on along the minus strand of VMDO01017334.1, from coordinate 38,727 downwards.
AAACAATTTAATAAACACTTATTAAGTGAAGTCTGCTAATAATTATAAGAGGATAGTTCCTGTCTGCATATATTCTGATATTTTTGGTATATTCATAACAAAGCATGCTGGCTAAAGTATCTATGTTTGAATAATACTGTGTTTTGGGTAATCATCACACTGTTTGTAAAGATAATTTGACTTTGAATTCCAGTGCACAAGATAAGAAGCTGCTTTTTTTTCCTTCTGTTCTGATGAGAAGAAAAGCAATCATGAAAACAGAGTTGGTTATTCGCAGTTCTTACCTTACTTACAGTTGGGCATTGGAAATAAACAATACATAAATAAAAGTCATCATATGACTTTACTTTGGGTTGTTAGCAATATCAGAACATGGGTTGAATTCAATGTTAACTAAGAGAGTAGAGTTAGCAGCCAAATACAGGGAAAATGCCTGAATTGAGCAGGTAAATACAATGGATTTCCATTCTCCTTGGAAGTCAGGAATGAGTAGGAGTATTTTAATCAAATGTATCAGATGATAAAAATTTCATAACTTTAGCCAGGTGCCATGGAATGTGCTTGTAATCCTAGCAACTAGGGAGGCTGAGGCAGGAAGATCTTGAGTTTGAGGCTACAGATAGCCTGTACAACTTAGTGATGCTTCCTCTCAAAAAAAGAATTAAAAATGGGGAAGTGGGAGTGCAGCTCAGTGGTAGAGCTCTTGACTAGCATGTTTAAGTCCCTGGGTTCAACCCCCAGTACTGAAAAAAACAAATTCCATAACTTTCTTTGATCCTAGGAAAAACTACTATTTAGATATTGTAATAACAATAGCTAAGGAGGGTATTTTATAACATCAGAGTTTCAAAATCAGCTTTTACTAGCGAAGGATGGGCATCAGTGTTTGGAGAATATTAAAAAAGAATTCATAACACTATTCTCAAAGAGTATTTTCTCTTAATGCTAATATGAGAATATGTGTAATTAGGTTTTAATCTATTTGATATTGTTAGTATAAAATTTTATGAGGCTTTAAAATAAGAAGTTACATCAAGTAAACTAAAATATTTAGTCTTGAACCAGAAATTTAATTTATTTTTCCTGAAGATTCTTGGAAAAGTTATAAATTATGTGCTAAACAGTATTAGTAAAATAATTACACCATTTTCAAGAAATTGCTTGTCTAAGCTTCTCCATGAATATTTTGTTAAAAACACTCAAAGCTTTCTTTCTATACTGTGTTTTCCTAGAGACGTTGTTCTCATATTTATCTCTTTAATGTGTAGAAAATAAGAAATAGATTAAAAGATTGTTTAGTAAAATAAAGAATGAATTCATGTCTTCTAGGAGATACTATATTAAGATATTTTAGTGAAAAATATTGTCCCTTATATGTATTCCATATCCACTCTCTGTAGCTAGAAAAGTTGAACCAGTATCTTATTAGGATATGAACAGATGCACTGTCCAAAGTCAACACACACATACAGAGTATGGAAAACTTCATATCTAACTTTGAGGCAGGAAAAAAGTTTATGAAAATATAAATCTTCCCAATTCCTAACTTCCAGAGTACTTTCTAAAGGAAATCACTATTAATAGATTCCAAATTTCCATTTTTATTAATATTAATTGGTAACATTCTTAAAACTCAATTCATGATCTCTAGACTTAGGTAATATCTATTTTCTTAACTCTATTAAAAATATTAAAGCATGTACACTGCTTTTCATCTATACCCCTTCCTCTGAGTCCTAACTTTTGCTTGGTGTATTAACATATTTCTGTTTTCAAGCTTTACAATAACAACTTGATACTGAATGGGAATTTTCACGTTGTATTCAAGTTGTTGGCTGAGGCACCAAACCTGAAAGTAATAGGTGGAATTACCTGTCCATTTTCCAGAGCAATGCTAGAGCCAGATATACTCTTGCAGGGAATAATAAGAGGTAGTAAATTATCCCAGCAAATATAATTGCTGTGTCCACGCCCTAGCTGCACCAAGGCAGTGGGATAGATTGCTGAGAGACCAAAGTGGCTCCCCAGAGGTGGTGTGTAAGACAAATGGTTTACTAAGAATTACTAACAAGGAAAATAGCCTTGTTACAGGCAATGTCCAGGAAGAGCACAAAGGGTCTGATGGAACTGCTCAGAAAGTCCAATGGCAGAGAACTAATTCTTTCCACTGTGATCTGATCCACACTTTTTTACTGTGAGAAGAAAGTTTTATAAATTAGTCCATGTAAACAATGCCTTCATTTGCTTGCTCTGTCCTTACATGACCAGCATTCCAAGGAATAGCTGACTTAGTATATGTGCATCAAAGAAGGATCTCTTCAAAATAGCAATAGTTTGCTCATTTCCCAGTGTCTGTTAAATAACATTTAACTGGATAATCTAGTCACATCCCATCTGGTTCCCTTCCATTTTTCCCTGGGCTTGGCTGGGAATGGAAAGGAGCATTTCAAGGATCTGATACTTAATGTCCTACTTTGCTCCAAGATCTTACCACTGACATAAGGCACAGCGTCATGAGAAGAATGTTGGCTAATTGAACATATTTTGTATGGATTCAGAGCCCCATAATGTTTCCTTGCTTTAGTATACTTCTTCTTCCACAGCCAGGTTAATAGAAACTGATATGGTTTGAATATAAAGTGGCCCCCAAGGCTCATGTTTGAGTGCTTGGTGCTCAGCTACTCATGCCACTCAGGGAGTCTGTGGAACATTTAGAAGATGGGACCTAGCTCACATAAGTAGGCCACTGGGCATTGGCTTTAAGGTCTTACTGGGCCAGTTCAGGTATATTCTCTCTCTCTAGTAGACTCTCTCTGATTCTGGCTGACATCATGCTCTTGCTGCCTCCTCAGCCAAGCCCTCTCCGGCAACATGGACAGACCCTTGAAGCCTTGAGCTCTAAATGCCTTCCTTCCATAAGTTGTTCTATCCAGTATTTTGTCACAGTGATACAAAAGCTAATGGATACAGGAATCAAGGAGAAGAGCTTTTAACAACACTCTTGTTATCTCCAAGAAAGGAAGGCTGAAGCCTCAGTCCCCACAGGACTTACCCTATGGTATAGAAATGGCAGGCCTGCCCCGGGCTTCCATTATAGCAGAGTGTGAGAGACTTCTTGTGAGAAACTCCCAGGAATCGCAGGAATTTGCAGATAGGTGCCAAAATGGACATTGGTCCCACACACCCGCTGCAGAGAACATTGATTCCACTTGCAGGACCAATCCAAAATGACAGCAGAAGAAGAGGGACTAAGTGCCCATCAACTTGGCAGACCAAATATTATGATATTGACCATTAGTTTTTTCAAATCAGTCAAGTGCAGTTTCCCATGGAAAAGTGTGTCTTATAAAACATGGAGCTTCTATTTCTGCTACAACAGTGAGCAACTAACAGTCAAAAGAAACCCATGAAAGACTCCAACCAGATGAAACGACTTTATTTTTTTTCTATTATGTCTAATTTTGATCATCTGATCAAAAGGCGCCAGAAGCAATATAGTGAATGTGAAAGGTAGAATGTGAGAGGAAAGTGGTAAAATGATGAAAAATAAGATCAAATCCTCCTTTCTCCATTCCTTTTCCCTGGTTCAAAGCCACTGGTAAGATCTGAACTACAGGGAAGAGAGTAGTGCTGATCTAAATGTGAAAATGTAAGTAGGGTGCCATTTCTGCAACACTTTCCAGAATGTATGAACAGGATACATTCCATTTGCATTCATCCCTTAACACAGTTGCATCTACTTTCTAATTAAGAATGAATTTAAATTATGTGAATAACATTGAATACTTTCTTTTCCTAATAAATACCAGAAATAAAATAAAGCAATAGTCTTCTTTGGTCCCATTTAATGTAGTTTCCTTTGTAGAACAGTATTTTCACATCTGCTTTGTTTTCATGTGTACTTTTGTTGTTCTTTCTACAAAACACTTAAGTATGTGAACATATAGAAATGTATTTCATAAGAACTACTAAATACTTCCAACTGAAAAAAGTTTAGTTTCAAGTGCTCTTAGTTTTGATGAGTTATCTTCCATTTAAATGGATCTTCATGACAAGTGGAATATCAGTTCAGAGATACCCTGAACATGCACATCTTGAAGTCATTAAAACTGTTTCACACAATCTTCTTTGCAAGCTAACATCTTAACTTTTAAGCTTCTAAATAACACATTTTTGAGTGTTCTTGATAGCTTTCTACACTTTTTCCATATTTAAATCTTAGAACTAGTCAAATTTTTTTAAAAATGATTTTGTCTATGCTACATAAGCCAGGGAATAATATAAATAAAAGAAAAATGTAGAAAAACTTTGGTGGTTCCTATGATGGAAACTGAAGATTTGAGAAGTTGAATAGTTTCCTCAAGTTTGCACAGTTAGCAACAGGTAGATTTGGGAATTACATATAATTTTGATTTGAGGTTCCTCTCCCCCTGTTCTAAATCTTTTTCTATTACAGTGATACCTTAGCACTCAACCAGAAACCATTCTGGGAGGATGTTCAAGTGCTGATCATTTTACTTGCAAGGGTTTTTTTTTTCCCCAAAGAAATAATGTGGGGTGTGTGTGTGTGTGTGTGTGTGTGTGTGTGTGTGTGTGAGAGAGAGAGAGAGAGAGAGAGAGAGAGAGAGAGAGAGAGAGAAATACACTAACTAAATAATTACTAATAATAAACAAATAAATAAAATCTAAAAAAATAATGTAAGTGTATTATGTACAGGGACTATAGTGAATCACTAATTCAGACACACGTATGTGACTCACATATTTAGCAATAATTCTTTCCAAAATTCAGTTTTGTTCTTACTATCTTTTTCTTTCCTTCACTTTCACCACTAGGAAATTCCTTGGATATTATGATTATTACATGCTACACATACATATATGTACAAAAAATGAGATTATGAACACACAGAATCAGGACAAGTCTTTACTGCTTGAAATCCATGCACAAAGTGAAGCTTTCCCCTTTGCTTCAAAGTGTCCCAGGTAAGACTGATGTCTTGAACAGTTTTCAGCATGATACTTGAGTACTAAGCATTTGTTGGAGCAGCAAAGAAGAATCCTCTTGAAAATATTAGTCAAGGACCGAAATGTTTGAGAATGGAGCAGTTTGAGTGCTGAGACATCACTGCATCACCTTTTCCCAGGATATAACACAGTTAAGGACAGAAATTACTGTTTTTCAAGGATAACATGCCAATGGCTTCCTTGAAAATCCTGAGAGCATTCCTAGAAGGGGATTTTTAAGTGATTCAAAAACACATTAGATTTCCACAAAAGGACTAATCAGAATGTGTGCCCTTGTGGCAAAATACCTGACATGCACAATTTAAAAGGGAAAGATGTATTTTAAGCTCATAGCTTAAGAGGCTTCAGTCCATCCTGGCAGAGAGAGTATGGCAGTGCAAAGAGGCTCACAACATGGTGGCCAGGAAGCAGACAGAATATATGTGCTAGCTGGCTGTCTCCTTTTTCCTCTTTCATTCTTTCAAGGCCTACAGACTATGGGATGGTGCTGCCCACATTCAAGGCAGGTCTTCCTTCCTTAATTAATTCTCTCTGGAAACACCCTCATAGACACAACCAGAGGTGTGCTTTACTAATCAACTGATATCTTCCCAATCCAGTTAAGTTTCACCAAGAAACTTAACCAAGATTAACCAACACACCAAATATGGATATAATAGATTTCAATGCATTTTTCTTTCTTTTCTTCTTTTATATATCCATTTTTCTCTCTCTCTCTTTTTCTAATGCCCACATTTCTGAGTCCTATAAGTCTCATACTTATGGAGTTTTAAATATATATATATATATATATATATATATATATATATATATATATATGCCTGATAATAATTTATAAAAGTAAGATAAAATTAAAGCAGTGCATATATCAAACTAGAAAATTATATTGATATAGTGAGGAAGATACAAAACAGTAACCCAGCTATTACTAGGCCTTATGTAATAATTAGATTCATAAAAAGTTTCATAGATATTGGTATTTTGTAAGATCAGTTCATAAATTGTTGTTTTGATACAGAATCAGAAAACTCTGGCAAAAGCTTATTGTAGTGACTGAGTTAATTTTTAAATGAAATATCCAGATTAATTAGAAATATGAAAAAGCTTTATTTCTGTAGAAGTACACTTTGTATCATATACTAATGATATCAATATATGAAACTCATATTTGGTTTGTTCCTGATGCTGAGCCAAAGACCTGGCTCTGAGAGTCTTGACAGATGAAGTCTAGCCACCCAGCCCAAAAGGCTAATCACAGGGATGAATGCTGGCGAAGGCTATATCAAGAAGAACAGAGAATAATCTGTCTTCCCTATGTTAACAGTTTTGGGATCATTTAGGAAAAGAACAAAGGCTAGGGTCAGAGGTCTTTCACAGGTGACCATCTTCATCAGGAAATGGGTCAGGATTAGTCTGTGGAGCTTTGCTGGTGATCAGAAGGTGGCTACTACCTGGGGGATAGCTTCGACCTTTGGATCCTGGAATTTAAGGTGACTGCTAGGGACAATGACTCAGAGAAAGAACAAATCTGAAAGGCAAAATGGAGTTAAGTCAAAGATTTGATTTAGTGCAATGATTGGAAACTTTTAGGCACTGGTCCAGTGGTCTGGAACAGGATGTTGTAAAAGCTTGTGGCTGACAATCTATTGATTATGACGTCCCTATAAATCTTGCAAATATCTTAGTTACTGTTTTCTTGGTGTCTTCAGCCTTGAAGAGAGAGGAGAGAGATTAGGTAAAGTTAGGGCTGATATGAACATGTTTTGAATGATTGATGTGCAGATTGGAACAGGAATTTGACCTAAAGTTGAAGGTAGCAAAAGGATATGGATGCAATATGAAGGCGGAGTTGCCAAGCCTTTATCCTGATTTTAGTAAACATTTGGACAACTGATAGCCCCAGTGAATTTTAGCCCAAACAGTCCCTAAGTTCCTGTCCCAGGTTGATTCAACTGACTGGATATTTTTTTAAATAAGATAAACTGTTTTAGTGTATAGTTAATCTATGCGATAGGAGCACTTGATTGTAATTAACGATCTCCTCTCCCTTTTTTTAACCCCCATTGCAGGCTTAATTTCATTCTCTGTGTCATTGATGCAATTAATGTCATCATTATTAAAATTGTCACCAGTATTCCATTACTCCTGACATGCTAAAGTGTGAATCTCCTTGATGACTGTTGGAGAAGTCTAGATTTTAAGAATGTGCTGTCCAGAGAAGATTTGTTGAGAAGTTTCAATGGAGTTCAGCCCCTGTGTGTCTTCACTGTATTTTATTCCTAAGTGTGATGGATGTGGTTGTCCACAAAACTAATTTGTGTTTTAAGCCAGAAACTTCAGTTCCCAATACCAAAGCTATAGTATCAGTGTACACATTTTTTCTTTTTATACCACAAATAAGCCTAGATTGTTTACCTTTTCTTTAGAGAGGAATATATCAGCAAAGCCATGAGGAGGATTATGAGAAAAAGGATCAGAAACATTTTTAATTCAAGCATGCTAATCAATATCAAAAAGAAATTGTTTCCCTTCCAAAGAAATTTCTTGCTTGTTTTGCCTAAAACAAAAACAAACATACCAAAAATTATATAAAAAGAAAAAAAGAATTATTCTGTTCAATTTATAAAAAATTGAAAGCCAGTCAGAATAGACAGTTCTTAAACATTCTCTTGAAATTTATGACACTTGATATAACTGGTGTTATTGATTGGAGTTGTCAGCAGATACTCATTGTTAAATAGCTTGGGGGAACCAAATGGATTGTTCCTTCCCAGTGAAGTTTTCAGTTGCTCAATTTATTTATTTCAGAAATATGAGAAAATAAACAAGAGTAGATTATACTGTGTACAATGAGTAGCTAACATATTGGAACTAGAAAACAGGCTTGGCTAAATTTTGAGCTACTAATAGTTTTTTGAGTAACTTCTAGGTTATTTGAGTAACCTAAAACAGTGCTGCAGAAAGAGCTTCAGGGTCAGCTTCACTTAGGTGTTTGGTGGAGACTCACATTCTCCTCTCTTCCCCAGACCTAATGAATTGGACTCTCTGGGATTAGGCAGAGGAATCAGTGCTTTCAAATGCTTTTACCTGATTCTTTTTTATCTCTTTACTTAATAAATGTTGGTGGGGTACAAAGTAATAAGGCTTTTGCTATTTCCATTGTGCAACTACTACATAGTTTTTGGTTACACTTTCATCAACTTACTTACATAATTTATGGAACCCTTTGATTAATATGTAGTAAAAATCATATGTAATTATGGGTGATATTCCCCTATTTTTCCCATGTTTTCATGTAGTTGCATCATATAATTTGATATTATCTTCTTCCCCTTTATCCTTCTACATTATGTCCTCTTACCATCCCCCTTCCACAACCTTTGCTTCCCCTGGCTACTCCCCTCTTCTCTTCTTTCTACTCTGCCTATATTTTCCCTCCTTAGCTAAGCCTAATTGTTCCTTTTTATATATCTTCATATGTGTTGGGCTTTTCTCCCTCCCTTAAGTTGAATTTAGCTCCCAGATATGAGTGAGAACATACAGTATTTCTCTTTTGGGGCCCAGGTATATTCGCTTAAGATGATGTTCCCCAGTTCCGTCCATTTTGCTACAAATGAAATTATTTCATTCTTTGTCATTGCTGAGTAATATTCTAGTATGTAAATATACCACAAATTTTTTATCCATTCCTTTGTTGATGGACATCTTGGTTGATTCCATACCCTTGTGATTGTGAAGAGTGCTACATTAAATATGGAAATGCAGATGTCCCTGTGGTATGATGTCCCTGTGATACTCTTAGGAGTGGTTTAGCTGGGTCATTTGGCATTTCTATTCTTAGTTTTGTAAGGTATCTCTACATTGATTTCCAAAGTGGTTGAATGAATTGCAATCCTACCAGCAGTGTAAAAGGCTGATTCTAATGCTTTTTAAATTTGAGAAATGACCTAAGAGTTAGAAGAAATATTTGATAACAGAGTTTGATTTTTACCAGGGCAACTGATATAATCCATGTTCCAGCTGATAACTAAAGTAGAGAGGAAAACAACAGTACTCAGATGAGAATTAAATTGGCAAATGGAATTACAAAACAAAATTAAAAACCAGCCACACAATATAGACCCTACAGGAATCACTCTTTTGTATGCTGAAGTTTTAAGTTATTAATATATCTTCTAAACATTCTGTTATAACCAGGCATCATGGATCACCTCTGTAATCTCCACCAACTCATGAACCTGAGGCAGGAGGATCAAAGATTTGAGTACAAAGGCAGCCTGCACAATTTAATGAGACACTGACTCAAAAAAGAAAAGATTAACTGGAGCTAACTAGTTTCTGTGCTCTGTCTACATAAATTTTCTAAACCTCTCTAAAATATATTTTGAGTTTTCTTGTGATTTAATACTACATTTTCTTTTATAAGAATAGAGAAGGGATGGCAGCATTCATATATATTACATTTTATATTTATTATACATTGTTAAAGTTTAGCCAATATTTTTTTTCAGTCAATAATTGGGACAAATTGTTATGTATGTTCCCTTTTTTGATTTATGGGAATAGTGAGGCAGAATACCTGATAATAGAAATGGAAAACTGTGAAGTGTTGACAGTGAAGCATTTGCTTGATATGAATGGATCAGTTCCACATAACAGCAGCTGAATTTTGTTATAAACCCCTTTACTAGATAAAAAGATCTTATTACTTTTGTTCTTTAGTTCTAGGATATTAAATTAAAAAGTAAAGTTAAAAAAAGAATGGATTTAAGAGAATGGAATATTTTCTAAAATGTCTTTATTATTGTCTAATTTCAAGGAAACAATATGAGATTTTTAAAGTTAGAAAGATGCTAACTGACTTCTGTATTAAAGATGGGAAAATTGAAACCCAGTTAGTTCAGGTGACTAGCACAGGACTGTGTATAAATGAATAGCACAGTAAACTCTAACCTTAGTCTTCAGGGGCCAAGTCTGTAGCCATTTAACCGTGATGTTTTTCTTCTTCTTCTGGTGTTCCAGTATTCTGGATGATCATTTCAATTCTAAAATTATTTCCAGCTATGATCCTCAATATTCATTTACATGAACAGGAGCCCAGATAAGTGAAAATTGCATGTAAAATTGCATGTAAAGTCAGAAACTTCCCGTGAAGCCCTGAATTTGAGCCCATGTTTTCCAGGGGGGATTCCCGGGGCCTGATATCCAGGTTGCCCTTTTCATTATTCCTCTTCTACTCCTTAGACTCTCAGCCTTGGAGACTTGTTGTGAGATGAGAGCTGCTCCAAGAGTGCTTTGTGCATCTATGAGTTTCCTTGCCACACCGAATTTCCCTAAGTATAAACATCAAAGACCCTTACTTAAATTGTCACTGGTTCCATGGCATGTTATAGGTATTTGGAGGCAAAAATCCAGTTTAACTTGATAGTTTTTTGTTGATATTCTCTACTGAAACATGACAGGTATGTGCCCCAAAGTTACTCTATTTCCTTTGAAATTATAACTTGCAAAACATCACTATAATTTTAACTACTATTGCTTTTGTACAGAATGTTTTTAAGCTACCATCCTTCTAACATATTTGAAGGAAGTTTTGTTGCTTCATGACATATATTGATGGATTAATTAAATGGGAAATAACACAATAGGTTTTTTGATATATATATTCATATCATCATATAATTAGAATTACACAGCCCTCTTATTAAAACCAACCCTCCTCTTAAATTTAGGAATGATTGTAAGAATTTTGGAGGATCCATTGAGAAATATATTGCTGTTTAGGGATGCTATAAAGTCAACCCAATTTAAATATGAAAAAAATAGTTACTGTTGCTTTAAATGATAGAAGACTAAAGAATTAAGCACATGGGGGGAAATCCTTGTAATGTGTTTCATTTATTTTGAAATTACTTAAATTATTTAGGTAAGGGCATTTGTCTCACACAAAGATCTCAGCACTGACTTTTTAAAAAAGGTGGTGAACATCAAACCTAGTTCTTGATCTCACTGTTATCATGGTAGGCAGAAAATACATTAGGGTAAGTAGCTAAAGCCTGCAGCGGTAGCCCTGTGGCATCCGATCCAGTCAGATCTCCGAAGCTAAGTAGGGTCGGACCTGGTTAGTACCTGGATGGGAGACCGCCTGGGAACACCAGAAGCTGTAGGCTTGGGAGAAGGACCTAGCAACCCACTCCCAAAAATCAATCTGCCATTGAAAACCCTATGCACAGCAAAGAAGCACTGACAATAGTGTTTCCCCTGTTGTACAGAGGGTCGCTATGAGTTGGATACCGACTCGAAGGCACCTAACAACAACAACATTTAGCTAAAATGAAGATCTGGATAAAATGGAAGCAAAGTTGGTTTCTTCCTGTAGATTTCCCCTCATCTCAATAAATGACACTGCCTACTAATATGTTCTTAAGTGGGATACCTGGAAATCTCCCTTCCTTCTCACTTCTCATCATCACTGTTACCCATGTCCACATCCAGTCCCTCAGCCAGTCAAATGGACCCTGTCTCCAAGCTCTCATTCGCCATTGTTTGCCATTGCTAGTCCAAGACAAGATTGTGCTTTTCTAGGACTTTTGTACTCTTTCTGCCTTCTAATCCATGATCTACAAAGATCACTTCCAGATAATTCTTGCCTAAAACTTTTCAGTGAATTCCTTTACAATCAACTGGTCATCCAAAATTTTGCCGGTGAGGCATCAAGCCTACATAAATTGCAACCTATCTTCCAAAATTCATTGCACATCATTATGTCTGTTTATTTTGGTACCCATTTTACTCTTCTTTTTGTCTCTGACATGTCAAATTTTTCCACAGTTAGGGGTGGTTTTTTATTTGTTTTGTTTATTTTGTTTTGAATTTCCAGTACTAGGGGGTTGAAGCCTATAGCTGGAGCACTGTGGCTTCCCATCCCATCAGATCTTGGAAGCTAAGCAGGGTCAGGCCTGGTTAGTACTTGGATGGGAGACCACCTGGAAATACCAGATACTGCAGGCTTGGGAGAAGGACCTGGCAACTCACTCCCAAAAATCAATCTGCCATTGAAAAGCCCATGAACAGGCACTGTTCATGAACAGCACTGAAAACAGTGTTTCTCCTATTGTACATAGGGTCTCTATGATTCAGACACAGAAAAGATTGCCCCCAACAACAGGGAGTTGAAACCCAGGCCTTGCATATACTTTGCAAGTGATCTACCACTGAGCTGTTCCCATATCCCCTTTTCTGACTTTTTGTTTTAAGACAGAGTCTTGCTAAGTAACACAAGGAGCTAAGTAACACAGTGTGCCTCTGGCCTTGAACTCATGATCCTCCTGTATCAGCCTCTCAACCCACTGGGATTACAGGTGTGCACAACAGCACTCAGCTTACCTTAGTACTTTTCTGCAGATTTCCCCCTTTTGTTTCTTAAGTTGTTCTCTGTAGTCCAGAGCTTGGGTTGTGATAATCTTTAAAAGACATCACTCTTCATTTCTCTGCATGTCTAAAATATCAAACCATTGAGAGAAAGGAAAGAGTAACTTTAAATGGATCTTGAGAGATGAGCAGGAGCCAGCCACAAAGTCAATTTTGTGAGTGAACTTTGCATGAATGTTGGGAGATAATTTCATCTGAAATATAGTTCCCTTGTTAGCATTTATGAAAGTGCACATTCCTATAAGGAAGGGTTACTGTGTTACATAATAAAGGGTAAGATCATCTTTTACATCAATTGCCCAGAATAGGAAGTAATTGGGCAAAAGACTGAGAGAGGGCTGGTGAAGGTAGAGTATTAACTGTACAATCGTCTCATCTCTTGGTATCTGTGGAAGACTGGTTCCAGAAACCGTGCTGAAAGCAAAATCATGAGCAATTAAGTCTCTTATATATAACTGTGTAGTATTTGCAATACTCTTTGCACATCTTCCTATAAACCTTAATGCATGGCTAGTTTACTTATAATTCTATCAAAATAGTTTTATATTGTTTAATAATGACAAAAACTTTACATACTTTGATTACAGATGTTTTTCTTTTTAAAATTTTTTTCAGTCCATGATTAATTGAATCTGCAGATGTGAAGCATGTGAATAAAGCCTGACCCATGTTGTTAGTTGTTGTGTTAGGTGCTATCAAGTCATGTTCTACTCATAGCGACCCTCACAGGGGATTTTCAATGGCTGATTGTTTCTGGATTGCCTTGGGAGTGGATTGCCACATCCTTCTCCCACTTTTGTGGTTCTGGGAATTGAACCCCGGATCTCAGAGACTGCAGAGAAGTGCTTTACCCACTGAGCTAAATCTCAGCCCAGCCTGACACATAGAAGACTAAAACAGAGATTGTTCAAGCGGTTGTTGTTACATGTACAGAGGCTATGGTTACACACAGTTGCCATGTGAAGAGGATTAGGAACTGTATGCATGGTCCTCTTTATTAGTCTTTTCTAAGACAAGTACCACTTAAGAAATTTGAAATTTAAGACAATAAGGTTAATTTATAAATACCTTAACAAATATAATTATATCTCCATGAAATATTATTGCATATTAAATATTACTAAGTGCTGATCACTGAATTAATTCTTAGATATGTTTTTATTGATTTCTGACAGTTGTCTACATGAAGTAACATGACACATTTGTAGTTGTGGAACTTGGGTCTCAAATCTAATAAAATATGACTAAGATCACATAGGAATGACACACTGAAAGTTTGGATTTGTTTGATTGCAAATACCACACTTTTCTAGTCATTTTTTTCTTCCTTTTAAATATATAGTAGGCAATATCTGCTGTTTCTATATATTTAATTAATTACCTTCCATATAAGCTTCTTTATTTAAGTAAAATTTTGGAAGCCTATCCATTGTAGTAACTTTGCTGGTAAAGCAATGAATAGAACAAGATAATCACTACATGTCTGAAGAGTCACGTGGTACAAAGACAAATATTCATTCACTGAGCACTTATTTTCTTCTTTCCTTGATTTCCTTATCTTATGCTGTTAAACTAATCCTGTGCTAGCTTAGAAATTCCCTAACTCTTTCACATGCACTTTTAAAGGACTCCTTTACTGGTGGTTTGATACTGTGCTTACATCGTTTTTTGCATATCAATAGCTCACTGTCTCATCCATTAATTTGCCTTGTCACATTCCTCTCTTTATTTAAACCCAGTCAATTCTTAATCATATCTCATTTATAGAATTACATCTGTATATTTACCTGTTGTAATAAACCGTAGTCAAATACAAAAGGTAGAGAAAACACCCCTCTATATCTATAAATTTCGCTGTTTTCTGAGCACATAACTGAAGTTAAATGACAATATACTGCTATACTTGTGTACTTATTACATGCTAAAAAGTATCCACTCTACCTCCCATGAACATTTGGGTTCTTTTCAGTATGTGCACTTTGAATATGGCTGCTTAGAACAATCTTTTAAAAATCTCTTCTGTAGGAAATAGACCCAGGAATGGAATTATTGAGTCATATGTATGGCATGAATATGTTGGTGATTGTCTGAATTATTCCACTAACAGTATATTGTTGTTGTTAGGTGCCATAAAGTTGGTATCTAACTCATAGCAATCCTATGTACAACAGACGAAAAACACTATTGCCATGCCTCTCTGCTATTCATCGGGTTTGCCACAGTGGTATGGCTGCAGGCAATAATCAAGTGGGTATGTGGTGGTATTTCAATGTGATTTCAATAGGCATTTCTCCAATTAAAAGTGAGTTTTGGAAGCTTTCCTTATGTTTATGAGCCAGTTAAGTATTCCATTTTGTGAAGTATGTGTGTGTGTTGATAATTTTTTCTAGCAGGTTGTTTATCATTTTCTTACTGATAACAGTGAGCTGTTTAGAACTCATGTTTATGCTCTGGCTATGCTCCCTTTGTTGATTATTATATTGCAAGAGCCTTCTCTTACTATTGGGCTTGCTTTTCCTCTACTCTAATGGCTTTTGATTTTCTTATAGTATAATGTACCAATATTTCCCTTTGTCAGTGATTTCTGTGACCCAATTAATCATAAACATATTTCCAATAGTACATTCTAGAGACTATTCATGTAAGTATATAATAATTTATCTTATTGTTGCTTTTATACTTAGATGTATAGAGTACTTGATATTATTAATTTAGGTCTAAAGCTGCCTTTGTATAGACATTAAATTTGGCCTAAAAGTTTCTCTGTATATAGTGAACTGTAACCTAACTTTGGGCTGGGATTTAGCTCAGTTGGTAGAGCTCTGCGCTGCAGTCTCTGAGGTCCCGAGTTCAATTCCCAGCACCGCAAAAATGGGAGAAGGATGTGGCAATCCACTCCCAAGGCAATCCCGAACAGCCATTGAAAACCCTATGAGAGTCACTATGAGTCGGACATGACTGGACGGCACCTAACAACAACAACAAACTAACTTATGTGTAAACAAACTGTAACCTATTGGTATAACAAGTGGCTGAGTCTCAGCCAATCACAAGCAGCCAAACTTTCAAGCCACGTTCAAATAAGACAGACATGAAATATTAGCAACTAGGCTGTTTCTATCCTCCAATTCCATTTTGTGTCACTTTCTTTTCTCTGGCTATAAATATAACCTGCCCATCTGGTCAAGAAGGACATTATGAATCTTTTTGTTGTTGTTTTTCAGATAGCTGCTGGATTCTCAAATCATAAATAAGTCTAATTAAGTTCTGCAAAACTATGTTTATAGTAATTTTGTTTTTTAAGATTATTTATATTTATATATGCTGTTGTTAGCTGCTGTCCAGTCAGTTCCAACTCATAGCAACCCTATGTCCAACAGAAAGAAACACTTTTGACACTGTGCCATGCCTAATACTACATCAGTGCTTCTTTACTATTCATAGGGTCTTCTATAGCTGATTGTTGTGGGAGTGGGCTGCAAGGTCCTTCTCCCATTCTGGGGTGCTAGGGATCAAACCCAGGGCCTCAGAGTGGCTATGGGGAAGATAATATCCAAGTTTCATATTTTTAGACAGATAATTCTCTGAAAATATTTTATTAAATCCTTGCCCTTTTCTCTCAGATTAAGAATAACTTTTATAAATCATTTGAAATGGCACTTTCACATAAATTTGTGATTCAACATTTTAATTTAAGCATACATGTACATACATAAGACTTGAAATCTTTATTATAATTGCATTAAATTTAAAAATCAATGTCAGAAGAAATGATGTCTAGGATATTTTAGACATAGAAAATGCCTTGATTTTCCCAAAATACTAAAGATAATTTTTGGAATTCTGATATCAACTTTATTTCCAATTATATATGCACATGTGTATGACACTATGATAGTAATATAATTTTAAATTTATTCTTCTGACTTTTGCATATACAAATAAAAGTAAATTTCCAATACTATGTGTCAAGGAAAGAAAAAATAAAATCTCAAGTATAGACAACATTGCAGACATTGTTATCTAAAATCACCTTATAGATATTACAAAAAATCCAATGTTATATTCTCAAGTAATTATTTTTCATTGTTATATTGCTATTTTATAATTATGATTTCTAGATTAATTTACTACAGATAAAGAATAGATTCATATGACTTCAGTTCTTTAAAATCTCAGTCAGGAAAGGCAAATGCTCCACTGAGCTGTACCCCTTAACCTCTCTTTTTTCTTATTCTTTATTTTTGAGACAGAGTCTCACTAATTTGGGGAGGCTACCTCTGTCCTTTAATTTGCAATCCTTCTGCCTCTACCTCCTATGTACTTGGGATTATAGGCATAAACTGTAATGCCTGGCATTACAGTCAATTTTTATAAATTGATTCTTTAAAATGTAAATCGTGCTGTTAGGTTTAGCAGTCTATGTGTTAAGTGAAGTTTCTGAATCATGTTTTTCAAATCTCTGCCTTTATAGTGATGCATTGACCATTTTTAACCTTCCATTAGCACTACCCTTTTCTGAGGCTCCCTCTGCCTAGAGAGGAGTTATTGAGAACTCTGTTTCCCAGAATTCCCAGTAAAATACAGGTGAGTTACCTGTCATTTCTCATGGATATAAATGATATTGCTTTGTCCTATTTTGTTTTACTTGGTTTTACAATCAACACCCACAGAAACAAGAGTCAAGAAATCAAAAGACATATTGCATTGGGAAAAGTTGTTGCAAAAGACCTCTTTAAAGTGTGAAAAGTAAAGATGTTACATTGAAGACAAAAGTGCACTTGACTCATGCCTTGCTATTTTCAGTTGCATCATATGCTTGTGAAAGCTGGATGATGAATAAGGGAGACAGAAGAATTGTTGCTTTTGAATTGTAGTGCTGGAGATGAATACTGAATATACCATGGACTGTCAAAAGAACCACAAGAAATGCCACCAGAGTGCTCCTTGGAAGCAAGGATGGCTAGATTGCATCTTATATATTTTGGACATGTTGTCAGGAAGGACCATTCCCTGGAGAAGGACATCATGTTTGGGAGAGTAGAGGGTCAACCAAAAAAAGGAAAATCATCACCTAGATGGTTGACACACTGGATGCAACAATGGGCTTAAACATAAAAAAGATTGTGTACCTGGTACAGAGTCAGGGGAGTTTTCCTTGTGTTGTACGTAGGGTTGTTAGGAGTAGGACCAGACTTGATGGCACCTAACAACAACAACAAATCATTTATCAGCATGTATCTTGCAAAATTTTGAGAATTATATGTGATATAAATATTATTTCAGGCCTAGATGTTGCTTGGCCAAGAGCTTTAAAATTATAGACCTCATAATTCGAACAGCAATTGCAATATTTCATGATTCCTCCCTGCAAAGTCTAGGATTTGCCTGTCTATCTTTAATCTTACAAATTTAGCTCTCTAGCATTCCCCAATAATGTGTATAAAATTCTGTAGGACCTCCTCTCCTTGACTGATCTTGTACTCCAAAATTGATTTTCTTTGTTCTTCAGGGTTTTAACTCTCTGGGATCATCTTTTCTGGAATTGTAAAGTGTGCTTATTGAAAAATAAGCTCCAAATCTAAATTCACATTCTGGGTTTTCTTCTCATATTTTAGACCCACATATTTTTAGTACCTCATTAGTCTTCCAATGCTTTCACACAAATTTGTTATAATTTAACTACTTTTCCTAGTTATTCATAGCAAGATAGAGTCTGGACTTACTGAGTCTTCTACTTCCAGAAATGGAAATCATCTACATTTCTTTCTCAATATGCCTAGGAATACAACAATTAATTACTTGTTTATCATTGTGGAAAAAAACATATAAGGACACAGACTATGTCATAAATAATTATAACTGTAGGTAATGGCTGGCACAAGGTTTATACTGGTGAATATATTAAAATAACAAAAGAATAATTTATTGTTTAATTTACATTTTAATATGTCATCAAAATTCCTTTTATAATCAGTATTAAGTTAGTAATAAAAGGAATATATTTTCATTATTTATGATAAACAAAGTACTCAACTCAACTTCCTGGCTTATCTCAACCTTTAAATATTAATTGCTGTCAAGTTGGTCATACAAATATAAAAGCACAACTGTCCTAGATTATATCCAAGTGCTATTAATTCTGTTAATGAGACTTTTTCAGGAGTGAGAATATATCAAGTTACTTCAATATTATGGTTTAAAATAAGGTCAAGTGATCTTGTTCCTAAATTTTCTTGGAAAATAGATTTTATTTTTCAAAAAATAGTCTTTTTCCTTTCCTCACAAAACTGTTTTTGAGAAATTGAATATTTCTGATAAATCAAATCCTAGAGACAGGGGAAATAGATATTTTAACTTATTTTATAGGAGCAGATTTTAGCCTACCATTGTTATTTCATGCTAAAACAATCCTTCTTATTAATCTAGAAAAAATAAAAAGTCAGAAAAAATTTGCCAAAGAAACACATGTTTTCAGAAAGGAAATTTTGAGTCCTTTTTTTATATATTGTGGCAAACACTTGGATTTTGCATTAGGAAATAAACATGGCTATAAATTTCTTCAAGAATTTTTTTAGACCTGTCAGTATAGAACTACACTGCTAAGTACTAAGTACTATATGTATCCTTGCATTTCACAAAATAGTACCAACAACAACCAAAAATTCTGAGCAAAATTGTTGTCATTCACTCAAAATTTGACAATGAAGTGCCTGCCCTGAGCTGTAGATAGACATAAAACTGTCATTCCTTGTTTACATCAGTAATAAATGAAATAAATAAAATTATTTCAATTCTACATGAATTCTCATTCATCTAGAAGTATATTTCTTATTTATTTATTTATTTATTTATTTATTTATTTATTTATTTTGTTGTGGTACTGGGTAGATGAATCCATGGCCTTGTGCATACTTTGCAAGTGCTCTACCACTGAGTTGCGCCCTCGGTCTTTTTTTTTTTTTTTTTCTGATTTTTATTTTGAGCTAGAGTCTCACTAAGTTAAACAGGACGCCTCTGGCCTGGAAAACGCTACCCTTCTGCTTCTGCCTACCGAGTTGGGATTACAGGCGTGCACCAGCACACCCAGCTAGAAGTACATTTTTATAAGTATATAGAATAGAATAGTTTTTGCTAATGTTCATTCAGGAATATTTTATAAAGCCTCATATTTACCATTCTCTGTCTTGTTACTCTGTTCCAGCCACCTATACTATCTTGCTGCTCCTTTGGCCAAGTATGTTCTTTTTTCAGAGTCATGGCATTTTCTATTTTCTCTGCCTGAAAGGCACATTGCTCAGAAATACATACAGCTCTTTCAATCACTTTATTTGGATCTCTGCTAATATTTCATCTAATTTAAAAGTTCTCCATCATTTATCTAATTTAATGTTCCTTTCCCCTTATCCTGCCTTATTTTTCTTTCTGACTGTTAATCACTCCCTGACATGAGTGTTTATTGTCTATGACCTTACACAAGAATGGAAGTTTTGTGAAAACAGAGATTTTGTTTTGTTCATTGAAATATCCTAGAAACTTGGCTGTGTCCTGTTCAGTCCAAGTTCTAATACATGTTTGTTGAATGCTGAGTGAATGAGGCACTTTGCTCCATGACCAGGGCATGGTTATTTATTTTATTCCTGCCAGGTTTATTCCTACAGCTTCCTCATCATTTTCAGATAGAATGTCCTAAAGATTCTCCTTTGTAAACAACTATTTTTTTTCTGTCAAAAACAAGGTTTTAACCTGTATCCACAGAGCACAGTTTCCAAATAATTTCATACCTGAGACTTAGACTCATTAGCTTCAAGTCAGGCCTGGCATTTTTGGTCCTACTATTTTTTTTTTTTTTCAGTACTAGGGGTTGAACCCAGGGTTTCCCACTTGCGTCCTTTGCAAGTGCTGGACCACTGAGCTGCACCTCAAGCCCATTTTTTACTTTCTTTCTTTTCTTTCTTTTTTTTTTTTTTTTTTTGAGACAAGGTCTCACTAAATTATACAGACTGTCTCTGGTCTCGAACTTGCGATCCTCCTCCCTCCACCTCCTGAGTCATTGGGATTATAGTTGTGCACCACCGTGCCCAGTTCTGGTCCTTCTCTTAAATTTATAATTCTTTTAAATGCTACTTGTTATGATTGAGTAACGAATTTTCCCCTAGAGACTAATTTTAGCCTATGGTTACTGTAATCTGATATTAAATTGGGGGGAGGGGGAATCACGCAATTATTATTATATGGCAGAAAAATAAAACAGCACATGTTTTATATTTAAAAATATAAAGACATTAATGGAAAATGGAAAAAAAAGTTTCCTTTATATGATTGCCCTTTGTTTTACCTGACTTGAAAACATTTAAAGTATTATCTTCAAAGTTAGTTGTGAAGTGTTTAGAAACTGAATGAGGTAAAATTCACTGAAGCAGTTAGAAAAATCCAGGAAACTAATACATGCGAATTATGCCCTATTTAAGATACATACATATCTATATTTCTTCTGTGGCTGTGCATGTGTGTGTTTCACTCTTGGAAAAAGGAAAGACAGAAAATGGCACAGATGTGAGAATGATTGATACAGCATATATAATCGAATCCACATTTCCTGGCAACCTGAATAATTTCAGACAAAGACAGAAACTAGTGGAGAGAAGGAAAAACTGTGTCTGTTTCATGATGTGAAAGGCCTTGAAAGCCAGCTGCAAATTTATTTACCAATATCAAGATTTGGAATGGCAGAAGAGCCCTCATAAACAAAGTTACAATGAAATCATAATGAATGCTACATTATATGAAATAGCATTGAGTGATGGCCTCTTCTAAAATATTTTTTAAGAAGTTGAAGGTGAATGACATCATTTTCAAAAGTTGCAAATTAAGAACTGTTATTAAAGTATAAGTCCTGCTGCTAATGAGATTTAGAGTATATCTTTTAACAAAACAAATATCTATAGTTCAACATAAAATATTTCTACCATTTGATAATTTTTCAGTTATTATTATTATATATTTTTGGATTTATGACACATTTTTTTCTTCTACCCAATACTAAAAAAGATGTGGGGCGTGCGCCTCCTGGTCCGGCCTGAAGGTTTGGACGGGCTGCGCCACCATGCACACAGATACTAAACACAATTCACTCGGGACCCTCAGGTGAGGGGCACAGAGTCCTGCGGCCCTCAGGACCCAGGCGGAGATGGGAGAAAGGAAAAGCCTCAGACACTTTTGCCTTCCAGGGGCAAACACCTGTGTTGGTCGTCTCCGTGGTCAGGAGGAGACAGCTGCCGCTTCCTCGGTGATCAGACAGAGAGCAGGTTCTTTTCCTTGTTGAGGATTGCGACAGGAGAGCATTTTTTCCTCATCAAAGGTTCGGGGGAGAGCAGCGGGAGAGGCAAGTCCCCATCTGTGCTCCGGGCAGGAACAGGCGAGAAGGCACAGAAAGGGATGCCAGAAAGGCCGTGCCAACAAAGGTCGAGCTGCCGCAGCGCAGCTCTTTATATAGTTCGCCCATGGAATGGCCTGAGCTAATCAGCTTTCAGTCCAATTGTCCAATCAGGAAGGGTTTTGTACAAACATGCAACCAAGTTACTACGTTCATTTTCCCTAGATTTCTAACTTACAAACCAGATATTCAAACACCATTTTCCCAGTTTGGGAGTTTTTGCCAATTTCCTCCCAATTCTTCCCTACAAAAGAGTCTTTCCCTGTATTATCCTTTCATTTTTTATAGTACAGCACACAGGCTCAGTTTATTAAAGATAGATTATTAAAGATATAAAGGGAAGCAGTAATAAACGACTTCTTTTGCCTGTATCATCCTTTTAATAGATGAGTAAAATAAATCAAACTTAACTAAAACTGTAATTATGCATAGCACTTGGTAGATAAGTTATATCTTAATGTAAGACTAACAATATCAAGGAAAGACTTCTGAGAACATGACATGATATGCTTAGTTGTTAATACTTCTTTATCATTTGTTTAATAGTTAGTGAAATTTTTATTAGAGAAAAAGTTACAAGGGAATTTGTTTCTTCATGTATAAATACAACTTTTCAAAGAGTCTTAGGACTACTTTAAAATTTTTTAAGATGGACAGGAGCAAAGGAAAATGAATGAGATTTCTGCTCTGTGAGCTAAAGAATGTCCTTTTTATTCTTTAAATCAGGTCCACAACATATATATTCTTAGAAAGTACATGTGAAGCTGGGTGCAATGGCACACACCTGTAATCCCAGCAACTTGGGAGACAGGAGCAGGAGGATCACAAGTTTGAGGCCTAAGGCAGCCTGAAAAACTTATTGAGCCCTCGCTTAAGATTAAAAAATTAAAAAGTGACTGGAAGTGCAGCTGGATGGTAGAATATTTGCAAAGGATGTGTGAGGCCCTGGGTACAACTCCCAGTATAAGAAATGAAAGAAAGAAAAAAAGAAAGAAAGAAAGAAAGAAAGAAAGAAAGAAAGAAAGGAGGGAAAGAAAGAGAGGGTTGTTAGGGAGTGAATACCTGTGTCTGCTCAAAAGTAGTATGTTGAAACCTGGCATTTCAAAATGGGACCTGTAGGAGGCTTCAGAGTTAGAGGAGGTCATGAAGGGGCTCTTGCTCCTATGGAATTAGTGTTCTTAAAGAAGGGATACTAGGACATCCAAGAGCTTGGTTTATGTGTTCTCGTTCTCTCTCTCTCTCTCTCCCTCTCTCCCTCCCTCCCTCCTCTTTCTCTCCCTCTCTCCCAATCTCTTTCCTTTTTCCTTATTTCTCTTTCCAAAAAAGTAGGTGATAGCCTGGACTTGAAGATTCCAGAACTCTTAGACATACATTTTTAATTTTTAAGCCACCAAATTGATGGTGTTTTAAGTGGCAGCCAAAGCTGACTAATACAACATTCCAACATAGTTCTGTGTTGTCAAATTGCATCATACACCCAACAAAACTGAATTTTGAAGTACAAATTATAATTGAGATACTGCATTTATCTTTCAAAAGAACTGAAATGGTGATTGGAATTTAGAACTGTTTGTTTCACAGCCTCTCTTCATAGCATTTAAATTTCCTGTCAGCATTTATACAGCCTACTGTTTGAGCTTCCCAAAATTTCCACATATAAAATATCTATGCTGTTATTGTAATGCTAAGTGCTTTATGGAAAGACTTAATGTACCTGTGGGAAGAATTTTATGAAAATATATTTCCAACCTCAGTGTTAGAAACAGAAAACATAATTAAAGTGATTCTTAGATGCTGTAGTAGTTTATCACCTTTACATTATGTTTTTACAAGTGCTATACCTAATGGGTCTGTGCTTTTGTTTCATATTGTATAAATAAGCGTTTATTATTTTTCTTTGGAATCTAAGTACACTTCTAATTTGAGATACATTCATTACATTTAATAAAACAATTAATGTTTTACAATATTGAGAAGATTGCATACTGTATGGGAGGAAAAGTGGTATATGGGGAGTAGAAATAAGCAGTCTCCATTATGAAAATGAAGAACATTAGTGTGAATGTGTGTGTTTATTTTTAAAGAGTCATAGCTTTTATTACCTTCTATAAACTATTCATGAAAAGGATTGCCACCTATCACTTAGGTACAAATGGATTATCTGAAACAAGCTCATGATACCATATCTTTGGTTGCATGTAGGTTCTCCTCTTGCTTACATTTTTAAACCTATTGGTCATGAATTCTGTTTCTATAAAATTATAATACAATAGCATTCAATCATATACTATTTTAATAATAAAATGAGATAACTGGAACAAATCCTTTGACAAGGAAAGAAAGTCAAGCCAGACTTCTAACTATGGTAGCAAAGATGCTGGCAAATCTTCTCTTGAAAAAGCAAAATGAAACTGTATAATATTATTGAATATAACCATTTTAGAATTCTGAAACTGACCAAAGACAAGAACAAGTAGAAAAACAACTTATTTATGAAAAATTCCTAGAATTTAATTATAAACAATGAGACTTTCTATTCTTACTGTCTGGGGCTCTTTTCATTCCTACCACTCCGCTTCCCAGCCCTATCAGCACTGGAATTTCACTAGCTACTTCACTGCCAAATATAGCTGACTCAATTTGGAGCAGAAGGTAAGTAAACACAAAACAAAACAAAATCCTAAAACCAACATCCCGTGGTATAGGCAGTAAAAGTACCAAAGGAAGTAAGAAACTGTGTTAGTCAAACTTTGTCACTGTGACAAATATCTAAAAAAACTTAAAAGGAGGAAAGATTTATTTGTCTCACAGATTCAGAGGTTTCGGTCCATGGTCACCTGGCTCTGTTGTTTCTGGACTGTAATGAGGTAGAACATCATAGTGGAAAGGCATGGAAGAGGAAAGATGTTCACCTTATGGCAACCAGAAAGCAGAGAGAGAAACAAGAAGGGGCCAGGAACAAGCTATGACTCAAAAGAACACCACTCATGACTTACTTCCTCCAACTAGGCCCTATATCCTAAAGTTTCCAACACTTCCCAAAATAGCACCACCAACTGGGACCAAGAGCTCAATTGAGCTTGCAAGGACATTTCATACACAAACCATAACAGATAACAAAATGGAAATCTCAAACTTTACTAGACTGAGGTTATGAACTTTCTTATGGAAGGTGACAGAAACAGCAAGTATTTAAAAGGGAGTTTCTGGAAATAAAAGTGCCCCAGTAGGAATAGATAAGCCTGCTCCCCACCCCAGGCCTCATCCTTGGCTGACTAGACAGCATTGGACACGCAAAAAGGAGACTGAACTGTACCAGAAGGAAATAAAAGTTAGGCAGGGTTCAACATTTTTCCAATGTCTTATTCCCAGGTAAGAGTATTTTCCTTGTTATCTTTCTTTGACAAAAATCCCTCCTATGTATTCTATGGTATTTCTTTTGGGAGTGACAGACATTCTTGAAATGCTAGCCTCTGTCTCAACCTTCCTCAACCAGGTAGGTCTCTATTTTACAGCTTCAAAGAAGGCAGGTGACAATGTACAGGACAGAATTGGCTCGTCCGTTTCAATAGCCTATACTTCTAAAAGTCAGAGATTTTCTTAAGGAGAGACAAGGAAATGAGGTTTAGATAAAAGTGGTGTTACTTAATAGGATATCAAGGAAGCAGACTTTTCTCCATATTAAGTGGAGGCATCCTTGCTTTGAGACATAGGTCTTTGGGTCTACAGCGGTAGGAAACCAGAATCAACTTCATAGCAGTGCAGGGGGCCATCTGCTGGGGTTATAGGCACCAAGACTTTATAAAGAAATAATCACAAATTATCTTAGAGTCTGGGCATAGGTCTTCAAACTTCAGCAAAGAATTTCATCAAAGTGCCTGAGAGCCACCAGGGCTGAAGTGGACAGATGTGTGGATTATTTGGGGATTTGTGTAGATAGGTAACTGAAGACCAGAGCCATCTGTGGTATTAGATCCTAAAATATAGGGTTTGGAAACAAGGACAAAAATATGAGGGAACATAATGACTGAGCTTAAATGTGATATCAGCTCAAGAGCATAGAATATCCATGTAAAAAGTTATTTTATTTATCCATTTATTTACTTATTTATGGAGATCAAAGGGTCTTGCACATGTTAGGCATGTGCATAGCACTGAGCTTTATCCTCATCCCAATAAAGATATTTTAAACAAATAAGTAAATGGTATTATTCTTAGAGCAGAGTTTATAACCTGAGATTTATGCCTATAATGTATATTTTTAATTCCAATTTGATCATAGATCATATTTTATTAAATTAGAAAATGCTAACCACATATTTCACACAAGCATCTAGGAATAAGTTCCCTTAGATTAAGTATACATTTTTTCTTCTTACCTATGACATTGGAACTAATTATTTTCTCTTTAAAAATAATAGTGAAAAGCAATTTTAAAGCACTAAGGCAAAAAAGATAAATTCTTATATCTTAAACTTTATCATCATGGTATTCAAAAGACAAGTTAAAACTCCAATTAAATGTAGCATAGCCTTTCTTTAGAGGAATCTACCTAGTCAAAAAAATGCAGAAAGGACAATGTAGATGTGATCAAATATATTCTTCATGTTCTGAACATTTAGACAGATGGAGGAAAATTAACATGAAAAAACTGGATATTCCTAGGACAAAAATGCTTTCAGTTGGGTATAAAAACATAAGCTCTAAAAATCTGAAAATGAATTCACTTCATTGCTCTCATCAAATAATTAGAAATGGTACAATGCTCTCTAGAAGAGAACTAATTTTTTTTTTTAAAGAATACAGGTACAATAGTTTCAATTTATACAAATTATTTCATAAGAGAAAATTTAGTACTAAGTTATTAAAGATAAACTCCCATATGGCATTTTACTATGTCATGCAGATGTCCTCTTGTAGTAAAAATAACATTCAGTACCCTCACTACCACAACCACAGCAGTAAGACCTTGTTACCACACACAGGGTTTATTAGGATAGGCTTCTCATGCCTTGCATACCCTTATCTAAAAAGAAAAACACTTTCTGAACTATTGCCAGAGCATAGGAATCTAATTATAGTTCTAATGATGGCCCTGGTCTACATGAAAATTCCCCTTTGGCTATAAAATAAAGATACATTTCTTAGTTTGACATTCAATGATTACTAATTTAATCAATGTAAGCATGATTTACTCTAAAGTACTATACAACACAATTCAATTTTTTATTAACCTTACTAATGCTATACTAATACATAATAAATTCTCAAAAGAAGATCACAGTGAAAATCATACTACCCAGAAATGAAAAGCACGTTTATTTAATGAAACACATAATAATATGAATGCTAATTTTACAGAAACTAGTTGAGTGACATTCATTTGTGTGCTGATAAAGTAGCTCTCTGAAACAAACAAACAAAAAGACCTATCTTGCAGCATTTGCCAATTTCTGTGGTATAAATACTCCCTCCATAGCCATTTACAGGCTACCAACTGAATAACAACCTTCTCACAAAAGTTAACAATTAGCTGTGACAAGTTGATTCAAGCATATGACAAATCTGGTGAATATCCTTAAGACAAAATTGACTATATTTCTTATTTTTTCTAATATTTAATTTTCTTATTTAAAAAATTGGTTTAATAATCTCTATATTGGGGTACTTCCCTGAGGTTTGTAAATGATGATAGCATATAATGAAGTACTTTCTATATTATTATCTCAAAATATAGACTCAATGTCTGCAGCCCAACCACTGTGGCCTCTAATCCTGTCAGATCTCAGAAGCTAAGGAGGGTCAGGATTGGTTAATACTTGGATGGGAGAATGCCTGGGAACACCAGGTGCTGTTGACGTGGGAGAAGGACCTGGCAACACACTCCCAAAAGGCAATCTGCCATTGAAAACCCTATGAATAACAGAAAAACACTTACAATAGTGTTTTGTCTGTTGTATATAGGGTCCGATAAGTTGGACACTGATTGGATTTCACCTAACATCAACAACAAAGACTCAAGAATGGCATTTTTTATTACATTATCGAAAACAGTTTAAATGTGTCGAATGCTAAGGACACAGAAATTAATAGTATGTGATTTCTATGCTTTCAAAAGTTAAACAGTGAATTTTTAAAGTGTAATATAAATATGAGTTGTAGTATATCACTTAATCATCAAGGCAGAGACCAGAAAAAAAGGAATCATAAAACATTAAATAATGGAGTTTCCAAACAGCAATTTAGTGTAATATACATATGTATATGTGTGTGTGTGTGTGTATGTGTGTGTGTATGTGTGTGTGTGTAAATATGAGACTGGAATTTAGCTCATTTCATAGAGCACCACTCTGCAGTCTCTGAGGTCCCGAGTTCAATTCCCAGGACTGCAAAAATCGAAGAAGGATGTGGCAATCCACTCCTGAGGTAATCCGGAAACAGTCAGCCATTGAAAACCCTATGAGGGTCACTATGAGTCAGACATGTTTTTATGGCACTTAACAACCACAGTAACAAATATATATATATATATATATATATATATATACATACACACATATATATATTTATTTACAAAGCCTACAATCCCTTATATTCTAAGATTGATTAAGTTGTATTCTTGATCACCTAATCTCCTAAAATTGTTAGAATTTGTTGCAATTGGAATAATTAAAATAATTGAGTAGAGTTTGCTGTGAGCAGAAACTAGCAATTAAAGAATAAGAATTAGGAAATTTAGTGCTTTATTTTTTCCTATCACTTCTTGAAAATTGTGGTTTATATATTTTCTACGCCTGCAGTGGTAGCCCTGTGGCATCTGATCCCATCAGATCTCAGAAGCTAAGTAGGGTCGGGCCTGGTTAGTACCTGGATGGGAGACCACCTGGGAACATCAGATGCTGTAGGCTTGGGAGAAGGACCTGGCAACTCCCTCCCAAAAATCAATCTGCCATTGAAAACCCTATGAACAGCAGAGAAGCATTGACAATAGTGTTTCCCCTGTTGCACAGAGGGTCACTATAAGTCGGATACCGACTTGACGGCACCTAACAACAACAACAACATATTTTCTACACTTCCAATTACAAATATTGTGACTCTTGGATGAAAAGATAATGTTAGCTACACTATTTAAAGTCATTAGCTTTTAGTATGGGTTCTTCTTTTTTTTAACTTTCTCTGAGGGTGTTTGCTTACAAATGGCACCCATCTTTGAAATCTTTATGACAAATTATTTGAAAAATACAAAAAATGAATGAACACTATGATGTTGCATCATTGTTTTAATCTGTGTAAACATCTTTTATTATTAGACTACAAAAAGTAAAGGTGTTAAATACATCTTAGAAAGAAAAATCAAGGAGGCGAGGCTATATGTTAAATCTATTTATTTAATTATATCTGCTTATTTGTAGGAATTGTTCATTGGTTGTCTAAATATTTTTCTTTATTCATTATTTTGTGAAATTTTTTGAAATATCATAAATACAATATTTGGGGAATTATATTGCCAGCCTGTAAGGTAAGTAAAAAAAAAATAGGATAATGATAGAAAACTATCTTTGTAAATTTGACCACAATCAACTAAAAGGGTACACTGGAATTCAAGGCTACCCTGGGCTACATAGAGAGTTCCAGGCCAGCTTGAGCTATATAGCAAGACCCTGTCTCAAAAATAAATGAATAAACAAATAAATAAATAGAAACAAAAACAAAATGAGTGAAAGCAAAGGCAGAGAGAGTGAGAGAGATTATATTATGACTTTTGAAATTACCACATGTATTTGCAAATATAAATGGATTAATATTAAGATTAATGGGATAGTTTTTAAATTTCTACATTTTTTTTTCATACAACAACGAAAATCCTAAAATCAAAGGAGATTCCAACAAATGGTGCTGGAGCACTTGGGTGTCTATATTGTTTTTTGATTGTATAATTTTGATTATTGTCTTAATCAATACTATATTTGATTACTCATACATTATCATTTCTCTTTAATTTTCTTATTGCTTCTTCCTATATCTCCTAAATTTTATTAGAATACTTTCCCTTCTGCCTGAAAGACATTCTTTCATGTTGCCTTTAATGCATGCCTGTTTATGGCAAATTCTTTCAATTTTTTTTTTGAAAATAACTTCATTCTTTCCCTTGAGTAAATTTTTCAAATTATTTATTACTGATTGTTTTATTTTAGCAAATAAACATATCATTCTATTGAATAACATAGCTCTTTTGAAGATAATTTCTCTTTTAAATGAAATAGCCATTTGTCTTTGGTTTTCAGCTGTATTCTAGCCATTGATTTATTTTTATTTTTGCTTTTTGTGATTCAAAAAACTCCTTAAGAAAGTGATTGTTGTTGTTGCTAGGTACCATTGAGTTGGGCCTCTCATAGGGTTTTCAATAGCTCATTGTTTTCTGATTGCTTTGGTGTGGATTGCTGCCCTCTTGTTTTAGTAGTGCTGGGGATCCAGCTCCGTCCTCAGAGAGTGCAGCACTGCAGCACTCTACTTACTGAGTTAACCTTACTTACTTGAGAAAGTAGCTACTATATTTTATCTGCAGTGGAATATTTTCTTCTATAATCTCCTCAAATATTATTTTTCTTCCATTTTTTTGCTTCCTTTATGCTTTTTATACATTCTTGCTCTTTTGTGGGTTTTTGTTTTTTATTTGTTTGATTGGTCGATTTTTTTTCTTTCTTCCTTTTTTTGTTTTTTGTTTGTTTGTTTGTTTATCCTCTCCATGTTGAGCATTTTGTGCATTTTGTTTGGAAGTATCCTCATTTCACTGATATTTCTCTTTGTGTTTCATGAATTTTTAATCCCTTCTAATGAGTTCATGATTTGGGCTCTTAATTTATGTAACTCTATGTTGTTTTGGTTGTTTATTTGGTTTTCATTTTTTCCAAAAATTCTTTTTTTTTTTTTTTTTCAGTATTGGGGTTTGAACCCATGGCCTCAGGCTTGCATGCTTTGCAATTGCTGTACCACTAAGCTGCACCCCCAGCCCATTTTTTTTTACTTTTTGAGACAGGGTCTCACTAAATTACACAGACTGCCTCTGGTCTTAAACCTGTGATCCTCCTGCCTCTGCCTCCTGAGTTGTTGGGATTATAAGTATGTGGCACTGTGACTGGCTTTTTCCAAAAATCCTTAACCTTGTCTTTTACTTCTTTGAAAATACTCATCAATATAAAATTTCTTCTGACACTTACACTTTTGAAATATCTTTCATTTTGTTTGTAGTGCTTATTTCCTCCAGACAATTTTATTCATGTAGTTTTATCTCTAAGAAGTCCAGTTATTTTTTATTGCTAATGAGAAATAGAAGAATTATTGAGGGAAGGCATTGACGCCATTCATAATTGTACTCTCCAGTGATAACCTTATCAGCATAACTATAGGAGATGATTTTTATTTTAGAAACTGAGATTATAGCTGGGCTCGATGGTGCACGCCTGTAATCTCAGCGGTTTAGGAGGCAGAGGCAGGAGGATAGCAAGTTTGAGACCAGAGGCAGTCTGCATAATTTAGTGAGACCCTGTCTCAAATAAAGTAAAAATATGGGCTGGGGTGCAGCTCAGTGGTCCAGCACTTGCAAAGCATACAAGCATGAGGGCCTGAGTTCAACCCCCTGTACTGAAATAAAAAAAAAAGAAAGAAAGAACGAAAGAAACTGAGATTATTAGAGTCTGCATATTGGTTCTTGTATTTGTCTATGTACTCTTAGCTTGTCTTAGTTATAATTGCACATATTTGTAGAATTCCAATCCAAAATGAAGATATTTCAGTAATGAACCTCTCTCAACAGACCAGTTACTTATCCATTAGCCTTCCAACTCAGTTCCTTAGCTATACAAACAAACATAAAACACCTTGAAGAATGGAACATGTTCTAAATCTCTAGCATGGCCTCATTTCTTCCATAAAAATCACAGACATTCTTCAATTTCTTCGAGGAAGCCTAATGAATTTTATGTATCCAGAACTTGTGTAGGGATACTGCCTAGAGAGGAATGGAAAGGGCATGACTCTGAGTCGGCTAGGCTGGAGATTTATCTAGCCCACCTTGAGGCCTAAGGAATGCCCAGAACTCAGTTAACAGCTTGTTGTTGGCACACCTGGCTAAAACCCACAAGGTCGAGACAAAATAGCTCCCAAACTGCTCTCTGTTGCACTCAGCTCAGGCTTACCAGATTGAGGTCAAGAGGTCGAGGCAGGACGCTGCCCCACCTCCCCCATGCAGCCTGGGTGTGTCCCCCCTTCACTTTCTAGCCATCGGATAAGTTACTCCCTTTCACCACATTTGACTAAGTCACCCAATAGATTACATCCCAGTCACCCCATACCTCCTGATTGGCCTGTCATCTAGCATCCCTGATTGGTTGTGCCCTGTGGCAAGCCGGTACCTGATTGTTTCCACCCTATCATCCATTCAGAGATGCTCTAGCCCCTGGTAGGCTAACGGAAAGCTTATAAACACTGTATGCAAAAGCTGGAGGAGCTGATATGCAGAGTTGAGCTGAGGAGAGCTGCTAATGCCAGGGACCGGGTGCCATAGAGAAAAGAGCTGTAACACCTAAAGAGCTGTAACCACCTAAAAAGCTGTTAACATCTAGAGCAGAGAGGTACCATCCACCCCCAGGGTAGAATAAAGAAAGCTACTGCTGGAGTGCTGTGTCTCTGTCACCATCTCCGTCTGGCACTCAAGAAGCTCAGTAGGTTGTGTTGTGTGGGGTTTCATTTCCAGCTAGAGGAGCACCACAAACTTGTAACTATTTTTAGTGAGAAAGCCCTTTGAATTACTTGATATTCATTAACAGGAGAGAAGGACCAGCATAAGTCTTCCAACATCTGTATCTCCTTTTCAGTTTCTTTCTTAATACTATAGGCTTTATCACTTTTTAAAAAAATGTATAAAGTTGAATGTATACATAATTAAGAAAATGCTGGCAAGTATGTATGTGTGCACATTGTCAATAACGACTTACCAATCTCCAGGTTAAAATGAAGTAGAAGGACATGTTATTTTGGATAATATACACTGGATATACTTTACTACCTCAATCAAAGTAAACAGTGTAATAGCATTATTATCAGGTCTAAAATAAGTTCCAACTCATAATATATAAAACATGTACTGTATATATTACCTAGTTAAATAAGAACATTAAGTTTCAGAATGTTATTTATGAAATAGATGACATTATATTTGCTTTTGTAAAATGTATTGAGTGATAGTCACAATGTAGAAAATTCATTATCATGTCTGATGAACATATGTATCAATAAGTACATTTAAAGCAGAAAATCAGTTTTTAACTATGACTTTTTAAATTACTCAATGGTCATATATTATTCTATTAACTTAAAACAAACAATGTTGTTGCTATTGTTATTGTTAGGTGCCATCAAGTCAGGTCCAACTCATAGCGACCCTATATACAACAGATCAAAACACTTCACACCACTGTGGTATACTATGCTCTGTTAGTGCTTCTTTGCTATTCCTAGGGTTTCAAACAATACATAGCTATAAATATTTTATACAAAATCAGAATCTATCAATAGCCCAAAATAGTTATTGTGTTTATTAATAACAAAAATCTACCTTATAAAATTGAAACTTCAATAAATTATTCTGTCAATGATCTAAATTTATTTTGGTGAATATTAGATTAAAAAGCTTGATTAGCTTTACCAATAACCTCAGGTTATTTGATAATTATGTTTAGGTTCTGTAGTAGTTTATTCTATGCCTGATTTACCAGTCATAAATTATGTATAAAACTTTTTATAGACTTTTAGTTCCTTTTGCTAAATTTATCTTCTCTGTGGTCTGCACATTAGCTTTGATGAACAAATTTATAATTTAAGTCAGATTAGAGTCTTTGCTCTGGAACAAGTATATTGGTTAGAAAATCACAAATCTGTATTTGAGTTTTGGTAGACTTAAAATCATTAAAATAATCAAACTTTAGGCAGTTAGTATATATCTCTAAGTCACTTAGGCAGAATACCATGAAATTGCATTTCTGCTATTTTGAAATGCAAGAGTCCTTTAGATTTGATGTAAACAATTTAAAAAGTAAAAAATCCAATTAACTCATTTCTGACATTAGCTTACTCAGTATTTAGAGATATTGCTTATTCTGATGAAAGAGAAATTTTATTCATAATAAAACATTCTGTTCTCACAATCAGAAATATAATACCCAAGATTGTGCTATTTACAACTAGTCAATTGTTTTTGTGCTATGATTATGATATAAAGTATGACTGATACCTAAGTATAGCGGGTAAATTCCTTTCAGTTTACATATGATCACAACTTCTTAGCCTTAACTGGGTCCTTATGGCTTATACAGTACCTTATTTTTCAAATGATAAAAATAAGAACGCAAGACTAGGCACTCTTAAACATCAACTTAATAGCCCCTTCTCTCTGTCTTCCTTTCTTACTAAGATAGCATCATTTTTATTTGGATGCTCACATACCTCTTTAAATTACTTATCTCTTCCCACTACCTTATTGATAAGAGTATCACAATTAGAGCTAATGTTGCATAAGCAGATATATACTGGATAAAGATTCCTAGGACCACTTCCTTATTAAAGGAGTAAATTCAAATGATTTACCCTTTGCTTTTGCTCTTTACTTTTTTGCCTTAATGGAATATGTGTTATTGAGAGTTGGAGTGGCTGACTGCAAACTAGGAGGATGATATGTACATGCTGAGGGTGCTGAATTATATAGATGCCTCTTTGTGTCTTAGACTCCTTGAGTAATTGTAGTCTTGGCTGCTTATGTCTTGGTGCCATTTTTATATATATAAAAAAAGTAATCATTTTTGGAAAATCTCTATAGCTAACTTTATTTTTCATACAACCAAATTTGTCCATAATGAGTATAGTGGCATTGACAGAAATTGAGCTAAGTACTAATAAGTATTGGTTGAACACTGATTTCATCAAATTATATTGTCTGTACATATCTGTGTTTCAGTGTTCACACATTTACATATCAATTATGGTAAAAACTAAAAGCACTAGCACAGAAATCTTTACAAAGCAAAATCAATTATAATTATAAACTCATAATTGATATACTTTTTGAAGAAAATAACATAATAGAAGAAATAGAGTTTTAGAAAAGCCCTTTTGTGAAAGACTATACAAACATTTACTACTATCAGTAAATAAGTAATCATTATTTTCTGATAAATAATGTTTTCTTCCTCCCTCCCAGTCTCCCTTTTGCTGAGATAGAGAACACAGGAGGCTGGTCCCCTGACGCCCTCATGCTGTAATTTACCCATCAACTATTTATGTTTCATTCCTCTTACTTATTCTCATCAGTTTTAAAATGTGGGTTGTCATCTTTTACTAAGCTTAATCAGGGCTTTGCTGCTAATTAACCAGGTCATTGTGACTATTTTGCTTGAGGTCTTCCTATTTTGAGTGCTTTCCTAATCTACTCTAGCCTGAACAATGCTACCAACTAAAAAACTTTCCAGACACTAACTCTGATTGTGTTAACACATCTACTTCACCCCACACTCAAACACAGTCACACACAAACAGATTGGAATTAAAGTCTAACATCTGTTTGATTTCATAGAATTTATAATTTGACTTCTGCCATATGTACCTTACTATTTCTTCTATTCACCATCACCAATCTATTTAACACTATTCCTTTTCATCAATGCACTAATGCAACCAAAATAGACTCTTCTTCAATCTTATTTATGGATTTGGATTATCTACATCTTTTTCTAGGCTTATTCAATTCTTCTACATGAAAAGCTCTTTCCCTCATCCATGTATGTTCAAATTTCACCCATATATCAAATACAGTATTCAAATAATTCTTGTCTCATGCAGCACTTCCCTTATGTTTTAAAATATTCTGGTTACAGATAGCATATTCTTTCAATATAATTTTTTCATGATCTATTATAGTTTATTCACTGTTCTCCTTTCACTTCTATAGGAACCTAGCATTTTCCAATTTGCTTAAGAAACACTGGAAATCCATAATACACTTAGAATTTTAAATATTCTTCAAACTTATTAATCTTATACACAATTACATTAACATCAACAATTAAAAGGACTTATTTGACACTAATACATATCTCAAATATGGCCTGACTGTGAACATCCTTAACATAGAGCTATATCCACTAGTCAGGTTTGAAATTAAATTCCTTTGGGTTTCAGAACTATGTGAAAAGGGTATGCGCCTTGATCAGTGTGAAGTAACTGTTCTAGCTCTGCTATAAAGAAACAGATTGACCCTGCCCGTCATTCCCCTCTTTTGCCTTTGTTTGGAACTATGGTAACAAAAGATGATTGTGTTAGGCATTTTTTTGTCACTGTGAACAAACTGAGCCAAGCAACTTAAAGGAGGAAATTTTTATTTAGGTTTGTATTTTCAGAGTTAAGAGCAGATACTCTGCTGGATTCGTTGCTTTGGGCCTAAGGTGAGCCAGAGCATCACAATGGAAAGATGTGGTAGACCAGTCTAAGGACAAAGAGTACTCTTCAAGGGCAGGCCTCCAGTGATTTACTTCCTCCAACTAGTCCCTGCCTTCTAGTTTCTACCATCCCCTGAAAATGCCATCAAATCATGAGTCCATGGATGAATTAATCTGTTGATTAGGTCAGCTCTCTTATGAGCCAGTCACTTCCCGAAAGCCACACCTATGAGCATTGCACTGGGACAAAGCCTTCAACACATGAGACTTTTTGGTACACACTTCATATGTAAACCATACCAGGGATGCTGACAAATGTGCAGGGCAGTGGAAGGCTGCTTGTCTACCTGGAGTGCTGCCAAGAAGAGATTCTCTCTTCCTGCTCCTCTTTTCATCTCCAATCACATGGAACTGAATGCTTAATGTTTATTTATCATTAAAATATGAAAGAAAGCAAACCTCTTTACTGATGAAGAAAGAACTTTTCCTTAAGAAAGACTGGCACTTCTTTCTGTCTCCACTGCATTTCTCTATTGCTCACAGCTGCCTATTATTGTTTATTATGTTGTTATTACTATTTCATCAACTCTCCAGATATTTATCACAGTTCTCTAATTGAGTTATTAAAATATATCTTATCATTATAATTAGAAAAAAGTTTTCATTCATACTAAATATGAGATATTCTAGGATACTATTATCATTGACCTACCTGATTTAACTCATCCATGATAGCAGTATCTACTTATCTGAATATCAGCTCACTTTAATAATTTTTATCTATAGCACCATATAAAGTACAATGGTAGTTTGAGTTCTGTCTTGTTCTATAAAATGTTTTTTAAAAGCTATTAAAATGAAATATTAAATTTGTATTACATGCTTAAAACATTATCTGCTTGTTGAAGAGTAAAATCAATGGCAAAAAATTGCCAGTTCTTTTTAAATAAATTAAAAAGTTCAGAATTATAAGAGGTGGGGTGACTAATGTATCCAGAAAGAATGTCACTTAAACAGCAAATACTTATCTTTCTCAAGTAAAGATTTTTGACAGATGCTATATAACTTATGTGAATACGACTACAATTTTAGCTAAATATAAAATAGCTACCTATGATACTGCCTGCAGCTATAGCCCTGTGGCATCTGATCCCGACAGATCTCAGAAGCTAAGCAGGGTCAGGCCTGGTTAGTACCTGGATGGGAGACCACCTGGGAACACCAGAAGCTGTAGGCTTGGGAGAAGGACCTGGCAACCCCCTCCCAAAAATCAATCTGCCATTGAAAACCCTATGAGCAGCAGAGAAGCACTTATAATAGTGTTTCCCCTGTTGTACAGAGGGTCGCTATGAGTCGGATACCGACTCGACGGCACCTAACAACAACAACAACAACCTATGATACTATCAATGCCAAAAGTTTTTCTAAAAATCAAATAAAATAGCCAAGCACAATGGTGCGTATTTCTAAGCCCAGTGACTTGGGAGGCTAAAGCAGGAGATTCCAAATGTGGGGTCAGATGCAGCTTGTGTAATTTAACAAGACACTTTCTCCATATTAAAAAAAAAATTAAAATAGCCTGGGGTGCAGTCAAGTAGTAAAGCACCTGCAAAGTATGTGCAAGGCCTTGGGTTCAATGCCCAAGTACTGCAAAAGAACAAAACAAATCAAAACAATAAAAGAAATCAAGCAATAGCAGAATAGCAGAATGAAGTCACAAATTTTATAATCAAATTCAGAAAAAAATAGTTTTTAAATATATGTAAATCTAAGATTTAAATTTTGATTTAAATACAAAATAAAGGGACTATACAATTGTATAAATAAGTAAATGCTGTTTTCATTTGCTTTTCTTAAAAATGCACACTTAACATAGTGTTACTTCTCTACTTCCAATCTGAATGAAATCAATGCTAAGTTTTAGATTAATCAGAATTTGTTTTTAAACTGGATTTAATTTAATGTACCTAAGGACAGAGGATATGTCTTATTCATGTTTTATATTAAGGCCTATTATAAATTTTAATGTTTGAAATGTCAAAAAAGCTTTTGAATGAATATTAATATAAGAGAAAAACAACAATTTTATTGGGAAAAAACGTATAATTAATCCAACTTTTTTATTTTTCTTGGTGTGTGGCATTCCCATTAAAGAACTTAGTAATGTTACCATTCTCCATTTTGTGCTTTTTTCAGGTATTTTAGTATTCAATGCCATTTACCATTTTGTATAGCCAATTTTGCATAGACTTATAGTTTTACTCTTTCTTACGTTTATTATTCTCCCCTTCATTACTGAAACTCCAGTTGAGATCCTTTTTCCTGTAGCTAACCTTCCTTTAG
>VMDO01017333.1:28952-45268 GCA_007922755.1 Pedetes capensis | reverse complement strand
CTCTCTCTCTCTCTCTCTCTCTCTCTCTCTCTCTCTCATCCCTCTCTCTCTCCCCCCTTCCTGTCTCCCCCCTTTCTCTCTCTTTCATCTTGAAGCAGACTGGGACCTCACCAACAGAAGCCCTGATCTTGAACTTTCCAGCCTCCAGAACTGTGAGAAATAAATTTCCCCTGTTTAAAAATTATGTAGTCTGTGGTATTTTATCACAGCTGCACAAACAGACTAAGATAAGGACCAATCTCAATGAAGTGCTCATAGGTTTCTAGATCTATTGGGGCAATTTCTTGGCATATATACAGAGTACTGACACTGTCAACAATCACTGAGTGAACAGGACTGATGCACCTTAGGTAGGACTCTGGTGGGAATGGAAAATTTTAACTGCCTGTTCTGCTTCTATACTTATCACTTGCATAGGGTAGGTCAGGAACGTGATTTGTTTAGGCCCTAGGTCATATGTTAATGTTAATCTTTAACTCCTTATCTTAGCTTCTGCACCCACTGCTTATAGCTTACAATCACCTACATGACCCATGTCAGGAACTTGGAAAAGCCCCTAAACCTAAAGCCTGCCCCACAGCATGTGGTTCTTGCCTTTTTACACCACCCACAGCTGTTTCTCAGGGCCATGGGTTATAGACAGGCATTAGTCCTCTGTAGCCCTCGGACTAATAAAGACTCCTTTTTAATTGGCTTTTTGCTCCTTCATGGTGTGGTTTTGATTGTG
Organism: Pedetes capensis; assembly: GCA_007922755.1. Classification (NCBI taxonomy): domain Eukaryota; kingdom Metazoa; phylum Chordata; class Mammalia; order Rodentia; family Pedetidae; genus Pedetes; species Pedetes capensis. The sequence continues at coordinate 44,541 of VMDO01017333.1, read as the reverse complement.
GGTTACAACAACACTTTTATGACAACCTAAGTCTGGCATGGTGAGGAAAGAGTCTCTTTTTCTAATGCACACAAAGGTGCCACACAGTGAGCCTCAGGGTGGGTCAAAGGCAATGCATTCAGAAAAAATGCACTCCATTCACTCACCTACCCCACCAGCTTATGTCATTCTATATTCATCATCTCAGGGATTGATAGTGCTTTTCACTCAGTTAACTAAAGGGGAAACCTCAGGGCAGCCTTGGCTCACCTTGGCCTCTCCCCCCCATGCCCGCACATCATCCCTTCGTGCCTAACAGCCCATCAGTCACTGAGTTTGGTCCAAGATTTGGCCTTTCTGCATCTGCTCTTCCTCAGATTAAGACACTTTCCTAAGTGATGTTCCCACAGCCACTCTTGCTCCTTCCAATTCATCTTCCATCATGCAACCCCAGTTATCTTTCCAAAGTGTATATATGGTCATTTCATCCCTCTCCAAGGTCTTCTACTACTCCTGGCCACCTCTAACAAGGTTTCTGAAAGTTTGGTTCTCTGATCATCTGTATCAGAATCATTTGATTTGCTTTATAAAAAGTGAATTCTCAGCAGTCCCCTACCCAGCTACTAAATCCACAGATTCTCTATAGAGGAACTCATGAATCTGCATGCTAATGGCTATCCTGAGTCATTTTTATGCATGTAGCTTTGAAAACTAGGACATTCAGCCAGGCACGGTGATGCACACCTTTAATACCAGCACTTGAGGTAGAAGGAAGAGGATCTCGAGTTTGAGGCCAGTCTAGGCCTCAAAGCAAGACCTTGTCTCAAATAAAACAAAACAAAATCCTATTGCATAAACATTTCGGAAACATACAACACACACTCATAAATATGTCCTACTTCCCCAGAAGGGACTATAGAGCACAGCTGAGACGACAAAGGATGCCTTGACTGTTGTTTGGTAAGCAACAGCATGAGATTTCACTGCTCACCTTGCCTCCCACCACGCAATTCCAGCTCCAGATGGACATCTAGCAGCCACATGCCTTAGAGCAGTTCCTGGGAATGCAGAATGGTCAATCTAACAACTATCAGTAGGCCTTCACGTGAGCTTCAAGAGGCAGAACTGGAGGCTAGGGCCAATGCGTTGGGAGACAATTCTCTGTGACTCTCTGAGACTTCTAAATGGCCAGGGGCCTCTGAAGGAAAGCATTAAGCAGTCAAGATAAGAGAGGCACATTAAGAAAGCTGGTATGAAGAGATATTCTAAGACAGTAAACCTGAAGCCAGGGCAGGGGAGTAAAGGTAAAGATCTCTCCTCCTCCCTAGGAGGGATTTGCTTATAGTCTAAGGTAATGAGTAATCAGTCTGTCTAGAGAAGAGAATGGACTAGCTGACTGATACAAGACTGTTGCTGTTGTTGTTAGGTGCCATCGAGTTGGTATCCAATTCAAAGCGACCCTGAGTACAACAGGTGAAACACTATTGTCAGTGCTTCTCTAATGTTCATAGGGTTTTTAATGGCAGATTGATTTTTAGGAGTGGGTTGCCGGGTCCGTCTCCCAAGCCTACAGTACCTGGTATTCCCAGGCAGTCTCCCATCCAAGTACTAACCAGGTACAACCCTGCTTAGCTTCCGAGATCTGACAGGATCAGATGCCACAGGGCTACAGCTGCAGGCCGATACAAGATTAGAGTTTCCAAAATTGGAGGTTCCTCTCCAGTGATATACCCCATTACAGGTAAAGATACTATCTGACCCCCTATTGGTCAAAAGAGGTAGCAAGGCCAGGCTACATTCAAGAGGTGGTGAAATAGATGCCACCTCTTGTTGTGAGATTAGCAAGGTCAAATTGCAAAAGAGCATATTACCCTGCAATACTAGGGCTTGGGGTGCAGAACTAGGATATTGCTCTGGCTGCTTCTTTTACTGTGAATAATAATCCATCCTTGTTTCTGACCCAGAGATCTCATGTTTTCTGTTAGTGTGGTTGCCAGCCAAATTTTTAGCTTACTAACAGGAAAAAAATCTAGACCTGTAACAGCTTCTGACTTGATAGTGTAGAAGACCCTCATTAGAGGGTGGCTATGATTTGTGCATGGATTCCTAGCTGAGTGGGCAAGGGAGCTGAGCAGATGGAAGATTATCTCTCTGAGCTAGATCAAGAGCAATGCTTGGGTGCTCCATTATTGCACAAAACACCTCAAAACCTAATGGCCTAAAAGAACAATTTATTATATCTCAAAAAATCTATGTTTAACTGACTCTCTTGCTTCCTGTAGTGTTGACTAAGGCACTGGGATGGCTGGAAGGCCTGGAATGGCCTCATTCACATGGCTGACAGTTAGTGCTGGCTGCTGGCCATGGTAGTTGGGGAACTCAGATGGGGATATTGGTCAGGAGTTTGGTTCTCTTCCACATGGGCCTCTCTATATGGCTGCTTGGGCTTCCTCACAGTGTGGCAGCTAAGTTCTAAGCAATATTCCAAGACACCAAGGTGGAAGTTGTAGATACTCTTAAGCCCTAAACTTGGAAATTATATAGAATCACTTGCTCCATTCTATGCACATTCAAGGAGAAGGGGAATAGACTCCCTCTTTCAATGTGAGTGCCAGGCCACCCTGACAAAGAGCATATGAGATAGGAGGTGGTTCTGTGGCTCTCTTGGGAAGAACAATCTATCACAGAGGGATTATACAGTAGTATTTCTCCAACTGCAGTGAGCCCTGCCTCCAAATCAACTTGCTTTCAAACAACAGCAAATTGTGTGTGTGGCACATGCCTGTAATCCTTGCACTTGAGAGGCTGGGACAGGAGGATCATGAGTTTGAAGCCAGCCTGGACTACATGGTAAATTCTAGGCCAGCCTGTCTACATAGCAAAACACTCTATCATCATCATCATCAACAACAACAAGAAGAACAGATCCCTGCAGCACTTGCCGGGGATGTAGATTGGAAGTGATTCTTACATACCAACATTTGAGAAACCCTTTGCTGAGCTACAGATCAATGCCAATGCTTCTTAGCCTAGCATTCCAGATCCTCTATGGCATGACTCTGCTGGCCTCTAGTTGAGTCCCTCATTTGTCTGAATTTATGCTCCAGCAACACTAAAGTTCTTGGAGTTTCCTTGCACAGAAGCTATTTAACCTATTCCACATCTGGGTCTGTGAGTGTTCCTTCTACCTGGAATGACTTGACCTCTTCACCTGATCAACGACTTACTCTCCTTTAAGATTCTGTTCAATGTCACCTTTCCTAGGAGTCTTCCTGGATTAGGGGAGGTGTTCCCACAGCCCATGTGATTATTCTCATCATACTCGTAATATCATTGTTAAATTGTCTGTCTTCACTTAACTGTGAACTTCTTTGCCAGACATATGTCAAACTCATCTCTGCCCCCTAACCCTTAAGTGTGCTTAACTGAACTGAAAGTCTGATAATGTCCCACTAAATTCCTTTTTGGTCTAATCCTCCTTGAAGTACATACTATTTTAAATATGCTTAAATTTGCACTGTTTTCTTTCTGAGAAATCTCAAGGCAGCCAGGACACTTGCAGCTACTTGTAGAAAACTATCTGATTAAAAAGTAGGTGGCTTCTTAAGACCTGAAACTTTCAAACAACTAGAGGAAATTGTAGGGAAACACTTCATGATACAGTCATAAGCAATGAGTTTCTCAATAGGACTCCAATAGCTCAGGAAATAATAACAAGAATTAACAAATGGAATGGCATACAATCAAAAAAGACACTTCTGCACAGTAAAAGAAACAACAGAGTGAGGAGACAGCTTACAGAATGAGGGAGTCTTTTCTAGCAATTTATCCAGCAGGGATTGATATCCAGAATATATAAAGAATTCAAAAAATTAAATAAAGAGAAAATAATCCAATTGATAAATGGGCAAATTAACTGAACAGAAACTTTTCAAATGAAGAAGTACAATAAATACATGAAAAAATACTCAACTTTTTTAGCCTCAGGGAAATACAAATAGAAACTACACTGAGATTCTATCTTACTCCAGTCAGAAAGGCTAAACAATCTAAAAAATGCTGGTGAGGATGTTGGGGAAAAGGAACCCTTATACATTGTTGGTGGGAATATATTAGTCCAGTCCCTATGGAATCAGTATGGAAGGTCCTCACAAAATTAAAAACAGGCCTGGCATGGTAGCACATGCCAGAAATTCCAGCATTCATAAGGCAGAGATAGGAGGATCAAGACTTTGAGGCCAGCATGAGCTATACAGTGAGACCTTGTCTGAAAAAAATAAATTAACAACAATAAAAACAACAAACAAAAAACAAAAACAAAAACCCACCACATAGAATTACTATATGATTCAGGTATATCAACTTCTGGGTATATACCCAAAAGAATCAAAGTCAGCTTTCTACAGAGATACCCGAATACCTATGTCTATCACTGTGCTATTCACAATAGCCCAGTTGATGGATCAGCCTAGAGACCCACTGATAGATGACTGGATAAAGATATTGTGGCATACATACACAATAGAGTTTTATTCATCCATAAGGAAGAACGAAATTATGACATTTGCAGGAAAATAGATTGCAGAAACTGGAGATCATAATGTTAAGTAAAATAAGCCAGTCTCACAAAGACAAATATTATATGTTTTGTCCCATATGTGCAACTCAAAGGGTGGAAAAGGAAATGAAAGTAGAAGGGGGTCTATTAGGGATGTGGAAGAGGAAAAGGAGGAGTAAGGAGTGGGATGAGAAAGGGTAATAGAGATGGGTGAATATGATCAAATTTATGCATGCATGAAAATGTCATAATGAACCCCCTTACTTTGTACAATTGTTGTTGTTGTTAGGTGCCATTGAGTCAGTATCCGACTCATAGCGACCCTCATAGGGTTTTCAATTGCTGACTGTTTCAGGATTGCCTTGGGAGTAGATGCCAGTCCTTCTCCCATTTTTTCGGTGCTGGGAATTGAACTCAGGACCTCAGAGACTACAGCACAGCGCTCTACCAACTGAGCTAAATCCCAGCCCTGTACAATTAGGATATGATAAATAAAAATGTAAATGTCTTGGTTTGTTCAGGCTGTCATCACAAAATACTATACTCTGAGAGTCTTAAAAAACAGAGATTGATTTTCTCACAGTGCTCAAACTGGGAAAGGTCAAGATAAGATTCTGACAAGGCTGGTTTCGCGTGAGTGCTCTCTTCCTGGCCTGCAGATGTCTGTCTTCTTGCTGTGTCTTCACACGACTTCTTAAAAGAGCCTCAACTGAGCACATGCTGTTCTACTGAGCTACCCCCCCAGACCTCCATGTTTCTTGGTGTATGCCTGTGAGAGCTCAAGATCAATTACACTGATGCATTTTTTCTTTTCATTTTTCTTTTTTGTGGCACTGGGGGTTGAAACCAGGATCTTGGGCATGCTAAACAAGTACCCTACTTGCACCCCCAGCCCTGGTGTCCTTTTTAATGGCACAAATCCACTTAACCACAGCCCTGCCCTCCAGACCTAATTACCTCTGAAAGACCCCACCTCCATATACAATCACATTGGGAATTTGGGATTAAACATATAAACTTGAAGGGGACACAAACATTCCATCCCTAACAGTGGGTTCAACTTTTGACAATAAATTTGGAAAATCACAACTTTCCAAGGTAGTATTCCAGTGTGTCTGGGGATTTCTCTTCCTTCCTCCCAAGCCTCCTCACTCTGTCACCCTTTTACCGAGGCTAACCTCTCTGGGAGGGCTGGGATTTAGCTCAGTTGGTACAGCGCTGTGCTGCAGTCTCTGAGGTCCCAAGTTCAATTCCCAGCACCGAAAAAAAATGGGAGAAGGACCTGGCAATCCACTCCCAAGGCAATCCTGAAACAGTCAGCAATTGAAAACCCTATGAGGGTCGCTATGAGTCGGATACCGACTCGACGGCACCTAACAACAACAACAACCACCTCTCTTGGAGATGTAAGGTGGTTGCTGGGGCTCTATGTGGGTAATCTCAGCACTCAGGAAGTAGAGGCAGTAGGATCTTGAGTTCAAGGCCAGCCTGAGTTTCATAGTAAGACTGTCTCAAGAAAACCCAAAGCAAAGCAAAGTAGAGAGGAAAAAAAAAAGGATCATATCATAACCTCAAGGTTCAGTTCGAAGTTATTAAACCGGTAAAACAGGATGAATCCGGGATGGGCATTAGTTACTCTGTGTCTGCAGGTTTGCCTTTCATTAGGGAGCCAACTGTTCCCTTTTTATGTCCTTAGTCAGACCTGGGTCAGAAGTCTCCTGTCCACGACGAGCGCAATTACAAAGGGATTCATGACTCCCAAGCTCACTCCCAACTAAAATTAGAGAGGAGCTGAGAAAGGGTAAGCCACTGGATTATTCCAACCCAAGCAAAATGAGCAGGGGAATAAATCTAGCCCAGGAAGCAAATGTCCCAGGCTTGATTTTCACAGTGCTGATTTCTAATAACATTTCTTAAATGTTACCCTTAACATAAACCAAGGGCGGAAGTTCCGAGGGCGGCCTTGGAACACGTGGTTGCCCTACAGATGGCACGGGGGTGGACTTGTGTGGCGGGTGGGGGTGGGGGAGGGGATGGGGCGGGGGCAGAGGGAAGAATGGGGTGGCCAAGAATTGCTAAAATGCATGGCATTGCTCATGTTTCAAGATGACAATACTAGGGGCGCCCAAGGAGGCTGGGTTGTTTCAGCCCCAAAACTTTTGTGGGCACCCAAATGGAGAAGAAGATAATTTTTCATCCTTGAATTTCCTCAGCCCAACCTGTTTCTCACAGCCTCTGTCTCCGCAAGCAACGCACGTAACGCCGAACTCGCTCGGAGATTCCGAACCCAGGGGCCAGGCGCTCACCTAGGTCGCCCGGACAGTCCTCTCAGCTGGCAACTCTCACACCTTGGGGGCCGGCGCCAGGTGGGGCCTGGGCGGGGTTCTTGGGGGGAAGCGGTCGCCGCCCCCCGCACCGCCCTCCCCGCTCCCGGCCCCGCCCCCGCCCCCCCGCGCGCGCGCGCGCGCGCGCGCGCGGCCTTGTGGGTAGCGCGAGGCCGCCAGGTGACAGCTAATGGCGGCAGCCGTTTGACGCGGGCTGGCGGCAGAGCCGGGCGGCGGGAGGCGCGCGGCGGAAGCTGGTGGGCGCCGCTCCCCTCCTCGGCGAGGCCTCCCGGCGGCGGCGGGGCTTGGCGCGCCATGGACAGGCCAGCGGCTGCGACAGGCTGCGAGGGCGCCGGGGCCCCAGGCGCGGGGCCGGCGGGCGGCAGGAGGCCCCCTCGGGCCGCGGGGGGCGCCTCCGCCGGCTCCCGGCAGCCCAGCGTCGAGACCCTGGACAGGTAAGCGGGCCACGGCCGCCGCGGCCTCCCTCGCCCCGACGCCTGGGGGCCCCGTGCGGGGCCCGGCCGCCCCTCCCAGCGTGCCGCGCCAGGCCGAGGCGGGGGTGGGCGGCCGCTCCCCGCTCCCTCCCCGCCCCGGGTCCCAGCGGCCCCCGGCCTGTGCAGCCACCGTCCAACCTGCCAGGGGTTGCGCACCTGCACCTGGCTCATTTCCGCCTCGCGAGCCTACAGGGCTTTCAGAGCTGTCAAACCGCTTCCCGCGCCCGCTCCTACTGCTCCTTGGCGACCCCTTGTCCTTGCCTGGCCCATGAATCGTCCAAGGGGAAATGTCACCTGGGTTCTCCTCTTTTAGCGTCCCCTTGCTTCGTGTGCTTCTAAGACCCGAATCCCATTGCGGTTGCTTGGGGTCTTTAATGTTGGGTCGGAGGTTGGAACTGGGGGGATGAGACCACGTAGGTGAAAGAGCTGGTGCGGATCCAGGTAAAGATGCTGTGATTTGCAACACTGGGGTGGAAAACTTCCAAACTGCTCCTAGGCAAGAACACAGATTCGTTTACTTTCAGTTCTTCCCACTTTGAAGGGACCAGTTCATTGTTTTCTTGAACACATGAGCCTTCTGCTTCTGGTGCAGTGGGAGAACCAAGAGAAATCAGAGGCATGAACCAACCATGTTCACCTGGCAAAGGCCACCACCCCACCCTGTGAGGACAAGGGAAGTCCTGAAACATCCATTTTCCTCACATCTTGGCCATTTATTTCCCCGCCTCAGGAGTGCACTTGGGCATCAGGCACAGTTGTGATGAAGCTAGGTCAGTTTCAGATGTTCATTCCTGCCTGGCTTAGTCATAGCAGTATGCAGAAATTTGGGGAGTTTCCAAAGACAAGGGAACAAGAAGAAGCACTCCCTCACTTGGTTTCTAGCTCAGTGTAATTGCAATGTATTTTAATAAATTAATCACATGAAACATCAGCCTCACTGAACGAATCACAGCCAAGACAGCACTTGGAACATTGAGGACTTCACTCATCTGCAAGTATTCAACAACAGATGAGATGTTGGCAATTCAGGGAATGATACACGATGGCTTTTGCTTCCTGACTTTTCAGTTTTTTCGAGAATACAAACCAACCAACAGTTGCAAATGTGTGTGCTAAGTCCTAGGCTAAAGGAGAACACAGTATACTGAGGATAAGGTGTGTGTCTGAATCATCTAAGGAGCTGAAGGAAGTCTGAATATGTCACCCCGAGATATGTCTCATATGCTAGTTTCCTTCAGCTTTTGTGAACTACAAGTGGCCAGGCCTTACTCCTAAGGATTCTAATTCAGGGGGCTCGGAGAAGGCCCAGGAAGTAATATTTTTCCAAAGCTCTGCAGCCTCGGTAGGGATCCAGTATACTGTGGTTATGTGGAGGTGCACTACCTGGTTGATTCTGTGGAGCTGGGAGGCCAGGTAGTGTTGAACAGTGAGGATCTTCTGAGGAAACCTGACATTTGAACTGAATGATGAAGAATAATTAGAAATTCCCCTGGGCAAAGAGTGGGGAGGGGAGGGGATTTTGGCCATGAGAGCAGAACTTGTAATCATGTAGGCAGTGTGGGGAGATGAGGCACTGGTAAGGGAGGCAGCCTGCTACCTGTGAGATGGCCTTCCTAAGAAATTGTGCTATTATCCAACTGTGGAGAATGCTTCTCAGGGTGTGTGTGGGTCTGTATAACTTGCAACAGAATCATCTCAAGTGCAAATGCCAACTTGTGGGCCCCATCCTAAATCTAGTCCATTGACTGCTGGGGTAGAGCCCTGAATTCTGTGTCTGTCTGTCTTTCTTTCTTTCTTTTTTTCAGCACTGAGGGTTGAACCCAGAGCCTTGTGCCTGCAGGCTTTGCAAGTGCTGGACCACGGAGCTGTGCCCTCAGCCCAGTTTTGTACTTTTTGAGACAGGGTCTCGCTAAGTTGTGCAGACTACCTCTGGTCTTGAACTTGCAATCCTCCCGTCTCCGCCTCCCAAGCTGCTGGGATTACAGGCGTGTACCACTGCGCCCAACGAATTGTATATTTCTTAACAATCTCCTCAGCTATGAATCAAATGGGTTATGCAGGCTCTTTTGCCCAGGATGATCCCGGTTTACCTGTTGGGCCAGTGCAACAACATCCTCCTTCAATACTTAGTCTTGTCCTGGCTTAGGTGAGAAATTATATGATCACCCTAGCGATGGGGACTACAAAAAATTTTCAATCAGTTGAGCTTCAGGATCCCACTGACATTCTAGAACAGTTGCTCTGCAGTAGTGTGGTGAATGGGATGGAGGTGGAGAGTCTAATTGGGAGGTTATTGAAGTGCTTAACCACTCATTCATTTATTCTGTAAGTGTGAGTGCTTTGAGTCAGGCTTACTGTGTTGGGCCTGAGGATACAGCAGGGAACAAACACAAATCTCTGCCCTCAGGGAGTGTACCATTTGGTGGGAGAGGGAGAGACAAAAAGCAAAAAAGATGTGTTCTCTGTTAGATGGCGATAGATGCTAGAGAACAAAAATAAGCTGAGAAGAGGACAGGAAGTGTTGCAGATATGTGCTTTGGGCAGTGGTTGGAATTTTAGCCAAGATGACCAGGGAAAGCCTGAGAAAGGTGATATTGGAGTGATGTCCTGAAAGAAGGGAGGCATCCAGCCACAGATATCTGGGGTGATAACATTCTAGGCAGAGGCCTGTGCAAAGGCCCTAGGGTGGGAGGGTGAGGGAAGGATTCAAAGATCAAGGAGACTAGGTGTCAGTGGCAAGGAGGAAGTAGGAAGAGAGAAGTAAGAGTTTAGGTCAGAGAGGTCCCAAGGGCAGCTGGTGGAGAGCCTTGGCAGCTGTAGGGAGCTGCTGGGACCTTTGGAGCATCGGAATAACATAATCTGGCGTAAATCTGAGTAGGCTCCCAGAGTCCTGTGTGGACAATAGCCAGAAAGGGAAAGAGTTGAAGCAAAGAGCCCAGCCCAGAGGAAGCAGTTGTAAGCCAGGTGAGAGGATGATGGTTTAGCCTAGTGTGATACAGTGAAGGTGGACCACTAAGCAGTTAGATTCTGGATATCATTTGAAGAAAACTTGCAGAGTAGAGCCAGTTGGGGTTGCCAAACAGTAGTTGGTTATGAGAGAAGAATCAAAGAAGATCCCAAGGTATTTAGCTCAGGGAAAATGGTGTTGCTGAGATGTAGCAGTCCCTATGTGGAGCAGAGTTAGGAAATAGCAGGTTCTTAGCTTTGGACAGATCAATTAGGAGATGCCAATTCTATGTTCCAGAATAGATGCCAAAGAGGCAGTTGGTTTCCATGAGCCTGGAGTTCAGGGGTGGCATCTGGGCTGGAGACCTGACTCGGGGAGTCTTTGGAATTTAGATGGGGCTTCAATTCATGAAGCAGAAGGAGAACACAGAATGATGGGGCTCTGGGAGAAGGAATTGGAATAGGAATAGGGGAGGGTGCATTTTCAAGGTACTTAGTGGGAAAGAGGGGCGTGACCTGGTGAGCCTTCAGCAGTGAGCGGTGTAGACACCGAGATCCACAGGGTCCGGGCTGGGGTATGGCTGGGAGCTTCCAGCCTGCAGGTGGAGCATGGAGGTCAGTTGCCCAGACTGAAGAGAAGGGAGAGGATTCAGTTGTGTCATTTCTACCAGCTCCTAGTCCACTTTTCTTTGAGGAGCGACCTCGAGGACTTTGGGCCCCCTTTTCTCTCCTCCATACTGTCCTTCTGTTGGTGATGTAAGCAGATGTGGCTTCCTGAAGGCCACAGAGCTAGCTGAGGGCAGAAGCAGGATTTGAAGCCAGACCTCCTATCGGCTAGTCCATCATTCCCCTCTATATGTAACTGCAGCAACCAGGACTCTTCCTGTGGCAGGCGACAAAAGACACAGCTTGATCTAATTTAAGCCATAAAGGAGATATCTGGGCTCATACTGCTGCTGTAGAGGGGAGAGAGGACCATGAGCACCGCTGGGGCCAGGGTCTCAGCAGTGTTGTTAGTACTCCCCATATCTTGTTTTTTTCTTGTCTAGCTTTTTATTGCTGTGGGTTCTTCAAAGGAGTAGGTGGGGATTAGGTGGACCACACACACAGGATCCCAGAGGAGACCTGGGATTGGCCAGGCCTGGGTAACTCACCTACAAGTAGAGGCAAGAGGAGGAAGAGGGATCAGCCCCTTCCTTCCCTCTACCCTACAGAATCCTGCGAAGTAGGAAGTCCAGTTCCCCAGAGCAAAAGTGTCCTTTTCAGATAGGGGAAGAGATCCCGGCAGATGGTAGCAACAGGGCACTCAGGGCCAGCAGTTGGGTTCCTATAGTTTATTCCTGTATTTGCAGTCAGGAGTGGGTGCTGAAATGGAAAAATGCATTGTTACAGGGAAAGGGAGAGAGAGAGCTATAAGGAGGCAATGAAAGTGACAATAGCCTTTAAAAACGAAACGCAGCTCCCCCTTTTCCACCCTCTTAGAAATTGTGAGAGATATCTGACTTCTAATGTAGATTTCCCACATTTCTTAGGAATTGCTGCCATTTGGCAAGTATTTTTCCTTCTGTTTTCAACCATATAAATGACCACTGGGCTGTCTTAATCAGAGACTGCATTTTAGAGCCCTAGTGCACACATCTGCTTTGCTTCATTTTACTGTTTAGGATATTTTACATATTGCCTGGGGCTCCTAGGCATTTCTGTTCTTTTAAACCCAGGAATGTGGTTTTAATTGCTGTTAGGTGCTGTGGAGTTGGATCTGACTCAGCGACCTTCATAGGGTTTTCAGTGGCCGATTCTTTTGGGATTGCCTTGGGAGTGGATTGCCACGTCCTTCTGTTTTTGCAGTGCTGAGGACCCAACCAGGTCCTCAGAGAGCACAGAGCAGTGCCCTAATGTAGTTTTTGAAAATATCTGAAGCATTCTTTACAGTGGAAACTAGCCGCAAGGTAAACTCTCCTATGCATCCTTTGCCCTCTTGCTTGACTTTTTTCAGTGTTTTGACAAATGAGGAGAGGAGCCTGCGTCCTAGGAACAGTTTTTCATTCTCTCTCTGCCTGGTTTGCTTATGGGGTCCTTCAGGTCAAGGGGGCACAGCCCAACCTCTCACCAGTTATGTGACCCTGGGCAAAACTGGAGGCTTGATTTTCTGATCTGTAAAATGGGTCACTCTGAGGCTGGGTAAGGCTACTTGTGTGGACATGCTCAAGCCACTTCAGAGCACTGTGGAGTGGAAGATGCCATTTTCTTTGCATTGTTATGTTTGCATATAAGGCGGTTGACTAGCATCTGCACTTCAGCTCAGTTAAGCCAGTCACTATTCATCATGCCACATTCTGGAAGGAGTGTCACTTCCTACCAAGGCATGTTGTTGCCTCAGCACCTCCATTTTCTCATCTCAAAAACATGTTGGCTAGTCCCTGTTCTGTCGTCTTGTCACAGCATGATGACGAGCAACCAGAAGAACCTTTTGTAAGTTGTTAAAGCACTTATAGAAATGTAAGGCATCATTTTTACCATAAACAAGACATCATTTTTCTAGTCTCTTCTTTATAAAATCAAATCAGCTTTGTTCCATTAAGAGTCTCTTTGGTTCACTCAAAAGTGCACTATTTTCTAGATTTAAAACTACCAACGTGAAATTGATTGAACATTTGAAAACCATTTGGTATAAGGTAATTATTTCACTTTGGAATTAATTTTCTATGTATATTACTTTAAGAATATTTCTTCTGTATAATTGTGATAGCATAAAATTCCATTAACTGTTAAAGAATAGCATGCTTAGCTAATAATTAGAATCTAAAAGTTTTTTGAAAAATTTTGGTTGACTTGTTTAAAATTTACCAGGAACCTAATCTCATTTCCTAGTTTTCAGTTAGCATTTCAGTTCTTAATGAAAGGCAACCGAATAGATTAATAAAAGTTCATTCTTCTAAAAAATGTGCATGTATCCCTATTCATGCTCATTTTTCTCATCAAGCGACTATGTTTAAAATTTTTTTAATCACGCTATTTCTTTTAGTCCTACAGGGTCACATGTTGAATGGTGTAAACAGCTTATAGCTGCTACAATTTCTAGTCAGATTTCAGGTTCAGTGACATCAGAAAATGTATCAAGAGATTACAAGGTAAGCAACATGGAGCATTTAATTCATTTTCACTATACTCATGTAGCCAAGAAGCTTTGCAGTTTTAATTCAAGTGAGTCTTTGGCTCCTTGATGCTTAACTGCCATTTGCTTGGGAATGAGGACAAAGTTGTTCAATCTGAAATTTAGAAGAGAAATTTCAATATCCAGTATATATGGTCATGGTTTTGAGAGGAAAAACTCTCCTTACATTATGATCATTCTTTTAAAAATCAGATTCCATTTTATCATAAGAAACGCATAGCCAGGTGTAGTGGCACATGCCTGTAATTCCAGCACTCTTGAGGATAAGGCAGGAGGATTTCTAATTCGAGGCCAGCCTGGGCTACATAGCAAGTATGAGGCCAGCCCGGGTTACATACTGAGACTCTGTTTCCAAAAAATGCATATATTTTCTTTGCTAGTATTCTGTATTTCACAAGACCATCTTGCTGTATAGTATCTCACTAACTTCACAGTTCATTTTTGTATTGGATATTACTCTGTGAATATTCAGCATTAACAGGTACAAAAAACATTTGCAAGGTTCAAAATAGGCAAGATCATTTTTTAGTCCTTACTGAAGTAGGAAATCACTTGTTTATTTTAAAAGATTCTCTGCTTGTTCTAAAGTTAGGTGTTGGGGTTTTGGCTCTAGCCCGGCTAAAGTTAGGGCCAAACCCTCAACATAAACACGTGACCGGTGTCAGGAAAGAAGGACCTCGGGAGACCTTCAGATGGTTGGAGAGGAACAGGGAAGGTTTATTGGGGTGCTCCCCTTATGGAGAGCAAGGAGCAGGCAGCCCCTATAGAGCAAGGCTCTACCCCTTTAAGTGCTGGCTCTATGCCTGCAGCATGGAATGCTGCAGGCTAAGTGCTGGTACAGCTCAGCCTTAAAGGCACAGCCACAGCCACAGGTGTTCAGTTGAGGTCCGATGGTCTTGACTCTCTCGGCTCACCTTCTTTACCCCCCTCCTTCCCAGGGATGGGAGGAGTTGGGAGGCTCTTCGTGGCTTTGGCTCTTCGGGGGCCCCTGGGCTTGATCCCGCCAGCTTGCTAGATGGTCTTGCAGGAGTAGGGAGCGCTGGTCCAGGTGATGAGGTTCAGGAGATGGTCAGAGAGGTCAGGATCGGTGGTGCTACAGGATCACAGGGGTAAAGATGGGGTCCAGGAGCCCCGCTTTTATAAGGTCCTGGAGGGGTCACATGGTGGGGTTCAGCCAATCGGGGCACACAGCTGGCAGGTACAGGGGGCAAACAGACATAACTGCCAAGTGGAGACAGTTATTACCTGCACAGTGGTGAAGGGAGCCAATCAAAATTATGGTGGTTGAGGCTGGTCAAGCTGGCCGGGGGCCATCTTTGCTCACTCGATGGGAGGGGCTGTTTTGAGTGAGTGAGATGAGCCCTGGGGTCAACTAGGGGTCAGCCCCTCAAGCTGTCATGAGGGACCCTAGCTCGGAAATATTTTAAAGATCCCCAACAGTTAGGAGTGGTGAGCTCCTAGTTAGCAGAGACTGGTTTTCCAGCACAAACCTGGAGCATAATAGATGCTCAATAAATATTTATTGACTCAATTAACAAACAAGCAAGAACATCACTTGCTCCATCTTTGTTCAGGTTAAAGACTAACTTTGTTATAATGTCAATAAACTATTAACAGTTATTATGTTTACTTGAAGTGAGGTTTTAGTTTATCATAGTCATTTTAACCTGCTAAGAGATGATTGATTTTTCATAGGCATGTGGAGATACATTTGGTGTCAGTTAAGAGTCTTTCAAAATCATGATCCTTGCCAGACATCGAATCTTACAAGTAGTTTACAAACTATAATAAAGTTCCTAAGTAATTCTTAATAGCTGCTCCTTGTTTAGAGATTTTAGCCTCAGTTCCTCCTTAGCTAACAAGTACAGAAATGGACTCAAGAGGCTACATAATTGAGATTTGCTATTGTGCTGCCTCTTGCTTCATCCAGGCCAGCAGATGCTATTGATTATGCCTACTGAAGGAAGGTGCAGCCGTGGATTAGTACAAATTGGATAATCTACCCATTAGAAGAGTGACAGTATACCCCTTAATAGTGTCTCCTGATACCTGATTTTCTTTTCTTTTTTTCTTCTTCTTTTTCTTTCTTTTTTTTTTTTTTTTTTTTTTTTTT
>VMDO01017333.1:0-28852 GCA_007922755.1 Pedetes capensis | reverse complement strand
CATCACTAACACTTGGGTGATTGGCCACAGAGTACCTTTGGATCCCACTGGTCCTAGTTGTCCTATTGTCCCCACCTTACCTGAGAAACTGCCCACTGAAAGAGAGGCTCAAGGACCCGTGGTAGCAGAGTATATCTCTTACATCTTGGGGTGAATTTCTTTATGGACAGTTATGAGTTAACTAATGTTTTCATTATAGTTGAATAGTATTGTGTGGATTCTATATAAGATTGAATGTTGTCAGGCATGGTGGTACGTGCTTGTATTCCTAGCACTCAGGAGGCTGAGGTAGGAGGATTGAGAGTCTGAGGCCAGCCTGGGCTATATAGCAAGACCTTGTCTCAAAAAAGAAAAACCAAAAAGATTAAATGTTGACTGTGTGCATAGCTAACATTTAAATTAATAGATTAGACTGACTCTGTGCTTTAACAGGAAGCAACTAAGCTTTATTAATTTTAGTCTATTTATAAATTTTGTGTAGCAGAATTAGCTTATGTTGGAATAGTTTAACAGGTGTTATTTATAAAATAAAGTTTGTCTATATTTTGGAAATTAAAATTTAAGCCCCTGTATCAAATCATGACTAAAGCCTTTGATGAATTATTTTGAGAGCATTTTTTATAACTGTCTTTGTTATATTTGCCCTGTAGTCAAGTCTGTAAAGTTGACATTGAATTTATAATTTGAGAGTTGTTATGCTTTCTCAAGGAGAGATATTTTTTTTAAATAATAAAAGTATAAAATATTTCTAAACTACAAGGATAACTGGACATGCTATTATAATGTAATTCTTAAAATCAGACCTACCAAGCTGAGGCCCTTCTGGCATGGGATCTATTGCGTGGAGTTGGCCTTGAAGGTTTGGATATAGTTCCTTGAGTATTTAATTGGTAATATTTGAGGTTATCTGAGTATCTTATCTGAAATATACACTTAAATATGAAGGTCCTTCATTACATTTTGGGGCTGGAGTTTAGCTCAGTTGGTAGAGTACTGTTCTAAGTGCTGTTGAGGCTCCGTGTTTGATCCCCAGCACCACAAAGATGGGAGAAGGACCTGGCAGCCCATTCCTGAAACAATCCCAAAACAATCAGCTGTTGAAAACCCTATGAATAGCCGAGAAGCACTGACATTGTGCTGGGCATGACACAATGTTGGGGAGTGTTTCATTCTGTTGTATAGGGTCACTGTGAGTTGGACGGACTCAGTGGCATCTAATAACAACAACAACATTATAGTTTAAACCCAAATCAGGAATTAAATAGGAGCAGATGTTTATATGGAATGGATCAATTGCATCTTATTTGAAATGCTGGTTGGCTTCTGAGTTACAGTCTTCTGAGAATTGTTCTGTGTCATTATCATCATCATCATCAATCCTCAAGCACGTAAAAGCCTCTATGGCTTTTTTTTTTTTTTCGGTACTGGGGGTTGAACCCAGGGCCTCACGCTTGCATGCTCTGCAAGTGCTGGACCACTGAGCTACACCCTCAGCCCATTTTTTTACTTTTTTTTGAGACAGGGTCTCACTAAGTTACACAGACTGCCTCTGGTCTTGAACTTGCAATCCTCCTGCCTCCACCTCCCGAGCCACTGGGATGACAGGCATGCGCCACCGCGCCTGGCAAAAGCCTCTGTGGCTTTTTAACACTTTTTTGTGGTTCTAGATGTCTAATCCAGGGCCTTGTGCCTACTAGGCAAGTACTCTATCACCAGATAACACCCGCAGCCCTATAATACTTCTTGACATGCCATCCATTTAAGCCTTAGGACAACCCAGTGAGATAGCTGTTATTATAAGTATCATTTGACAGATGAAGAAACTGAGGCCTAGAGAGGTTAACTTGCTTAGATTAGCACGATTAAAATTGGGATTTGAACTCAACTTATCCTATTGGAAAACTACAGTGATTTTAAAAACTTATCCCCCTCCCCCACCCACTGTTTTTCAAAATGTGGCCCTTGTGTCTTCCTGCATCAGTGCTCCTTGGAGTTCCTGTAAAAGTGAAACTAACTGGGCCCTACCCCAAGGTAGTGAATCAGAATCTCTGAGGGAAAGAAGTCATTGTCTCAAATATTTCTTATTCACAAGAAAATCTGAAAACTAGGCTTTCTAAGTTCATATGTGCTTAAATTGGTGATGGGACCAAGCATTTATACAAACCTGAGTAATTACCAAACCATGTTAGATGTTGAGAACAATTATTTATTCTTCACTCATATCATAAATTGTCAATCAGCCCAGGGTCACATCCCCCAAAGTGTGGTGAGCGTAGCACTGGTATCATAAATGAGTTTGGATGGTATGTCCATGGACATACTTTAATGGTTATGTTATTATTTAGCATTTAGAAAAAAGTAGCATATCAAGCTTGTGATTTAACAGATGCTATTGCTTAGAATAGGCAAAGTATATAGAGGGAGTGGATTTTCAATCAATATAAAGACAGATATTAATATTAGCACGAGTGGTATGCAGACACAGCAAGCCAAACTTGTAGAGATGGTATTGTGAAATGGCAGGTATTTGGTAAACATTGTCCCAGCTGAAAGAATAGACAGCTATTATGTTGTACTGTGAGTCAACTAAATTAATAAATGCATGCTTTAATACCAAGTCATCCTGAAGATTAGCTTTATAATTAAGGCTATTGGAAGAAATGTAATAAAATGTTTTGCTTTACTAGTCCTCCTACTATCAACTCAATTGCTTTCGTTTTTACTAGGCTTACAAACAGTAAAAATATTTCTCCCTTAAATTTTTTTTTTTAATTTTAGAATAAAAATTTAGAATAAGATTTGAATGTAATCTTTCATGGAGCAAATAAAGTAATACAGTTCCAAATTGTAATGAAACATTTCTAGAAACTATCATTAGAAATGATGGAGTTGATCACAGCTTCCATTGTTTGGAAAGTAGAACTAGTCCCGGAAAAAAAGAGTCTGATGGAATAGTACAAATAGTACTCGTTAGTTTTGTGCCTTTGTATAACCTCTTAGGACAGTTTCCTTATCTGTAAGGATAAAAGGATTTGGATTAGATTATAAACCTCTAAGTGCTCCTTTGTTTCTAAAACATTCTTCAATTATGTTTTGTCCCAAAGGATTTGATTCTGGCAGGCCTTATGAAAATTAAGACGCCATAGTTTTAATGTGATCATCTTGTTACTTCTGGCTCCATTATTATCATCAGCACCTCTGTGTTCCTTTCCTACTTTTTCTCCTCCCTTCACGCACACATGCACAATAGCTAGACATTTTCTTAACATTCTGAAGAAAAAGGAGAAAATGGAATTAGTGCTATACAAAGTTTAATCATTGAACAGGATAGCACAATAGTTAAATTCTGGACCCTCAATAAAAAACTCCACAAGGGCTCAGAGGGAAGACGTAGGCAGTATATAGGAAAGGTTTCATTATGCTTGAGTTAGGTTTTTGTTACTATTTGTTAAATTGGGTACTAGTCTGTGAAAAGGGAAGTATGAGCATGACCTTTCAGAGTCTATGGTCATAATCCGTCGCCGACAGCCTGGACTCATGACTTATTTATTAAATCAGAGGTTGCAAACTCACATGCCTAGATGGGACAGTTAACAAGTGAGGCAGATATAGGGGAATGATGTGAATAATTGGAGAGTACAGCATATTCCCCTAAAAACTAGTTTAAAAAACCTTGCTACTCCCTGTCTGAGCAATAGCCTTCTAGATTATAACCACTGTTACAGAGGAAAAGTGCTAGTGTACTTACCAGAGTTTTATGAGAAAGAATTATCTCTGTAAACTGCAGAGACTTGGACTTAGGCTTCTGGAAAGATGGAGCAGATGTATTTTCTCTTATTCTTCACACTAAGTACAACTAAAACCCTGGACGTCATCTATAAAATAAACGTGAGAACAAGCCATTGACATCAATGGAGGCTGAGTGGGGAACTTAGACTTCTGTCTTACCTATAAGTAATAACACAATGTCTCCATTTGCTAGAGCGGTGTCTGAGATAATCCAATAAACCCAGAAAGTTTAAGTAAGATCCAAAGTTTTAAACATAATTTCCCAAATGTCTGGGTTTCAATTGAAAACCACTTATCATACCAAGAATGAGGAAGATCTCGAACTGAATGGGAAAAAGGGAATCAATGTGTCCTGGGCATGTAGCTCATTGTTAGACTGCTTGCCTAGCATGCTCAAGGCCATGGGTCTATTCCCATCACCATGAATGAGGGACCAACAGATGTCAAAACTGAGATGACACAGGTGTTAGAATTATTTTTAAAAATTTAAAGAAGGCATCATAAAATTGCTTTAATAACCAATTACAAATATGCTTCAAACAATAAAACCTAGGAAATGAGAGAAACAAAATAGTAAAGTTTCAACAAAGAAGCATAGTGGAAATATTAAAACTGGAAGAAACAAAGTAAACTCAGTGAATGGGTTCTTTAGCAGAATAAAGAGGACAGAAAAAAGAACCTGTGAACTTGAAAATACAGCATAGAAATTACCTAATGTGAATGAAAGAAAGGGACAAATAGTGTCAAGGACCTGTCAAATTATAAGATCTAACATTTGTGTCCTTCAAGTCTGGAAGGAGAGAAAGTGGGTGAGGCTAAAAAAAAACTACCTGAAGAAATAATAGCTGAAAATTTCCCAAATTTTGGAAAGGAAATAAACCTACAGATCCAAGAAGCTGAGTATACTTCAAACAGGAGAAATCACACACACACAATTCCACACCAAGACATATCATAGTCAGACTTCTAAAAAACAAAAAGAAGAAATCTTGAGAGCAGTAAGAGAAATATAACACCTTACCTATAGGCAAATTGCCTGCAGCCATAGCCCTGGGGCATCCGATCCCATCAGATCTCAGAAGCTAAGCAGGGTCAGGCCTGGTTAGTACTTGGACGGGAGACCACCTGGGAACACCAGATACTGTAGGCTTGGGAGATGGACCCGGCAACCCACTCCCAAAAACTAATCAGCCGTTGAAAACCCTATGAACAGTAGAGAAGCACGAGAGAAGTGTTTCACCTGTTGTACACAGGGTCACTATGAGTCAGATACCGACTTGACAGCACCTAACAACAACATAAGCAAATTAGTTCCAATGGCAGTGGTTTGCTCGTCAGAATCGTGGAGGCCAGAAGAAAGTGGCATGTTTTTCAAGTGCTGAAAGAAAAGCTGTCAACCCCGTAAAAATATGCTCCAGGAATGAAGACATTTGCTTATTATGCTAGCATTCATTTGATTAATGCTATCTTTTGAGCAAATGTCATACTACACATTGCTACTGTAATTTAAATAAACTTTGAACAGTAATAAATAGGTAATATCTCTAAAAATATGTGTAAATTTTTAGCACCTCCGATATGTATATATGAACCTTGATGTAAGTCTCACATCTTAAATGAAAACTAATTCATGAAGTTAAAATGTAAAACCTTTAGGAAGAAAAGAGAAAATCCTAGGGATTTGGGGCTAGGCAAGGAATTCTTTTTTTTTTTTTTTTTTTTTTTGTGGTACTGCGGGTTGAACCCAGGGACTCTAGCTTGCATGCTTTGCAAGTGCTGGGCCACTGAGCTGCCGCCTCCAGCCCATTTTTTTTACTTTATTTGAGACAGGTTCTTGCTAAGTTATGCAGACTGCCTCTGGTCTCATTGCGATCCTCCTGCCTCTGCCTCCCGAGCTGCTGGGATTACAGGCATGTGCCACCATGCCCAGCTGGCAAAGAATTCTTTTTAGACTTGACACCAAAAGGAAAATCCATAAAAGGAAAAGTTGATCAAAAATTTAAAAACTTTTGCCCTGTGAAAGATCCTTTTAGGAGGATGAAAAAACAAGCTACAGAGCAGGAGATAGTATATTTGCAAAACTCATGTCTGGCAAAAGACTAGTATCTAGAATATATAAACAATATTTAAAATCTAATAGTAAAAAAAATCAAGCCATCCATTTAGAAAATGGGCAAAAGACAGGAGGAGACATTTCACCAAAGAGGAATATAAGATGACAGATAAGCAATGAAAAGATGGTCGACACCATTAGCCAATATTGTTACTGTTAGGTGCCCTTGCATTTGGTCAGAGTCATAACAATCTTTTTTTATGTTTAAGCTCATTGTTGCAGCCACCGTGTCAATTCATCTACTTGAAAGTCTTCCTTTTTTCCCATTGACTCACCACTCTCCCAAACATGATGTCCTCCAGGGATTGGTCCATCCTGACAACATGTCCAAAATATGTAAGATGCAGTCTACCCGTTCTTGCTTCCAAGGAGCACTCTGGTTGCACTTTCTAGGACAGATCTGTTGATTCTTTTGGCAATCCATGGTATTTTCAATATTTTTCTCCAGCACCATAATTCAAAAGCATCAGTTCTCCTCTTGTCTTCCTTATTTACTGTCCAGCTTTCACAAGCATATGATGTGACTGAAAATACCATGGCATGAGTCAGGCACACCTTCATCTTCCATGTGACATCTTTACCTTTCAACACTTTAAAGAGATCTTTGGCAGCAGCTTTTCCCAATGCAATGCATCTTTTGATTTCTTGACTGCTACTTCCAAAGGTGTTGATTGTAGAACCAAGTAAAGCAAAGTCTTGATCACCCTCAATCTTTTCTCCATTTATCATGAAGTTGAGTACTGACCCAGTTGTAAGGATTTTTGTTTTATTGATATTGAGGTGCAATCCATACTGAAGGCAGTATTCTTTGATCATCATCAGGAAATGTTTCAAATTTTCTTCACCTTCAATAAGCAAATTTGTGCTAGCTGCATAACACAGGTTGTTAATGAGTCTTCCTCCAATCCTGATACCACATTCGTCTTCAAAAAATCCAGCTTCTCAGATGATTTGCTCAGGAAAGAGATTGAAGAGGTATGGTAAAAGGATACAGCCCTGAAGCCCTCCTTTCCTGACTTTCAATGAGGCTGTATTTCCTTGTTCTGCTCAAACAACTGCCTCCTGGTCTGTGTACAGATTCCTCATAAGTACAGTTAAGTGCTCTGGTATTCCCATTTTTCTCAATGTTATCCTTAATTTTTTTGTGATCCACACAGTCAAATGCCCTTGGATAGTTGATACAACACAGGTATTCTGGTATTCTCTGCTTTTGGCTAATATCCATTCGACATCAGCAATGTTGTCCCTGGTTCCACACCCTTTTCTGAATCTGGCTTGATTTTCTGGCAGTTTCCTGTATATATAGTCCTGCAGTCATTTTTGAACAATTTTTAGCAAAATTTTACTTGTGTGTGATATTGATGATGTCACTTGATAATTTCCACATTCAGTTGGATCTTCTTTTATTGGGAATAGGCACATATATGTATCTCTTCAGTTAGTTGGTCAGGTAGCTGTTTTCCAGATTTCTTGGCATAAACAAGTGAGCACCTCTAGTGCTGTGTCTGTTTGTTGAAATATTTATTGGTATTCCATCAATTCCTGGGGCCTTGTGTCTCACCAATTCCTTCAAGGCAGCTTCCACTTCTTATATCACTGCATACCTATCAGAATGATTAGAATTAAAAATAAAAGACTGGCAAGGAAGTGAAGAAACTGGATTATCCATTGTTTGTGGATGTATAAAATGGTATAGACATTCTGGAAAACAAATGGACAGTTTCAGTAAAAATGAAACATGCAGCTACTCTGTGCCCTATTGTATTATACTCCTGGGCATGTGTCCCAGAAAGTTAAATCTTACATTCACATGAAAACCTATATGTGAATGCTTATATCAGCTTTATTTGCAATAGCTGAAAACAACCCAGATCTTCTCCAAGTGTTGCTGTTGTTAGGTGCTGTCGAATTAGGTTTGTGTCTATGTTGTAGTGATCCTATGTACAATCAGAATGAAACACTACCTGACACTGTGCCATGCCTAGCACTGTGTCAGTGCTTCTCTGCTATTCATAGGGTTTTGGATAGCTGATTATTTTGGAATTGTTTCAGGAGTGGGCTGCCAGGTCCTTCTCCTGTTTTTGTGGTACTGGAGATTGAACCCAGGGCCTCACAGTGCTCAGAGCAAGCATTGTACCAACTAAGCTAAACCCCAGCCCCAAGAAGTGTCAAACTATGGTATATCTATACAATGGAATATTACTCAACAATAAATTATCAATAAATAAAGGAAAGAAATATTGATACCCTCAGCAACTTGGATGAGTCTTAAGGGATTTTTACATTGAGTAAAAAATGACAATACCAAAAATTTATATACTCTATGATTCCATTTATATAATGTTCTTCAAATGACAAAATTAAGGAAATGGAGACAGAGTAATGGTTGCTAGGGGCTAAGTGGATAAGTGGGGGCAGAGAGGGAAGTGGAAGTGTCTGTAAAAGGGCAGCAGTAGGGATCCTTGTGATGAAATCGTTCTATATCTTAATTGTGTTCTTGTCAACAGTTTTGCAATAGGTTACCATTGAGGAAATTGGTGACTACTACATGGAATCTATTTTATTTTTCACAACTACATGTGAATCTACAATTATCTCAAAATTAAAAGTTTAATTTTAAAAAGTCAAATTTTTTACAGACTGCTGAATGATTCTCCATATCATGTAAAATAGATTTTGATTAGTGTCTATAACAACTCATATTTCAGGAGTGTTAGTTAAATGAAAAGTATAATTATGCTAATAAAAATATTAGAATTTATTTAAGGAGAAAATATATCAACAATTATCGTTCTACTGGTTCAATTACAAATACACTTATTCCTTTTGTAAGTGGAAAGAGGGCCAGCGTACTTCACCCAGAATGGAATTGAAGACCTCATTCACATTTCCTGGAGGGCTTTGGAGTGATTGTTTCAGTTGAGGTTTGACCAGAGATAGGCAAGCTTCAGATGCAGCCAATTTCCCAGAGACCAACATTATATTTTGATGATCTTGTTGAATATCCATAGGGAAAATTGTTTGACTATTTGTGATTTTTTTTTGGCCTGCCCTTGGCCTCTGACTCAGGTCAGTTGATGAATACTCCCTTCTGGCGATTGAGGCTCAACAAACATATTCAATTTGACTCTAGCAAGAGGAACCATCTCCTGACCAAACAATTCAAACTTCCTAGCAGGGTAAACCTCTTTTTTAAAACTAATTACTAAAGCAAACTTATTTTATTTATAGAGTTTTATGCCTAAGACAGAAAATGGTGATTTTTTAATGCAAATTACAATTTTTTCTTAAACAGAAACCTCTAAGGAATAAATTCAAAGATAACTCGCTCATTAAAAACTGATCTCTATTTGAGTCAGAATTATCTTATGTAATTTTATCTAAAGGATTATAAAACTTGGAATTGGAGCACTTTTTATGCTGAGTCCCAGCTCTGTAACTGATTAACTGCTTAACAAGTTACTTAACCTTGTTTAGCCCCAGTGTCCTTTATCTGCATAGTGGGTATTGTTAGCAGAGACTGAAAATATTAAATAAGGCAGCATAAGTATGAAACACATACATGTGTTCACTTACTGAACACTGTCACTCTGCAAAAATTTCTGTGTATAAAAACATGCAGAAGGTGTGAATTGTACCCGCAGAAACATGAGCACCTGTTCAAGGGTGAAAGGGGCAGGGCTGGGCTGAGCTGCATGGAGTTCAGTCAGGCAAAGAGACACAGAAAATTATGGTACAAGTTGGACCATGGTAAGTCTTAAAATAGACATATAAACAATGTAACAACAGGAGAGGACAGAGCAGGGCATTCTGGGAGTTAAGGCTTGAGAGTCTTTGTCAGAACCATCAGGAGAGGGACAGGTTGAGGTGGGGCTGTGTTTTGAGGACCATGCATGCTAAAGCCAGCCAGGCTGGGTTTGAATCCCTGTTCTCCTGCTGCTGGCAGTATGGCCTGGGGTGAGTTACCTCACCTTTCACTGCCTCAGCTTCTGCATTTGTCTTATGGGTGGCTGTGAAGGTTGCCATGATATGTGAGAAACATTTAGCACCGTGCCTAGTGTAGAGTAAGCATTCAGCAACTTCTTATTTCCAGCAACTTGTTATTTGTAGTACTAGTATTGACAGTGTTTGCAAACTTTCTTAGCCACTTTCACAGTATTGGTGTTTCATGGGTGTTAGTTATTACCTTATTAAGAATTAAGACACATGCTAGGGGTGTGGCTTAACATGCATGAGGCCCTGGGTTCAATACCCAGCACTTCAAAAACAAAAAAGAAAACCAAAAACACAGGAACCAAGTAGATTTAGATGGAAGTATCAACTTTATGAATTGATCAAAGCTGGACTAGAGGGCCTGCCTTAAGTGTGCAATCACAGTGTGCTGCCTCATTTGTTGTCCCAGAGTTAAACACACCCAAAGGCAGCTCTGAACAACTGTGCCTTTCTTGAGGCAGGACCTACAAAAGTGAACTTCCTGGTAGCTGGGGCGACCAGCCTATACCCTCAAGGATCTCCTTTGCAGACAGATCCCAGAGGGCCAGAGTGGAGTGTGGTGGCTCCCTTAGCCAAATATGAGCAAAGTGAGTGGTCAATAGAAGCCCTCACCTCTGCGTGGGAATGCCTTAAAGAATGACAGAAAGGGATCTGGAGGACAGAATAAGGGAGTTTCACTCTCAATACAAAGTTTCATACACATTGCAGTTTTGTTGCTTTTTATTGATTTAGGATGTGGTAAGAGCAGGTAAATTTTTAGTTATCTATTGGATGATATGGTGGCTTTGGTGGATAGATTAACACTTAACTAGTGACCTATGGGTCCAACAGACTTGAGCACTATCTTTACATTCACCAGTAACATTGAAAAAATGGCATCCAGATGATTTCCTACATCTGTGAAGCCTGATGATCCTCCATTTCCAGAGTTGACACAACAAAATTTGAATGAATTAGATGAGAAAGATGAAGATACAGTGACATGGATGATTGTGACAATGATAAACAGTGAGATCTCACAGAGACCCATCAAGAAGTAGAAGAAAGCAGTAAGGGAAGAAGGAGTAGAAGAAGCAAAAGAAGGTGATGAAGAATCACCAACAGCAAACACTGAAAGTAATAAAAAATATTTTATGGGAAAAATCAACTCAAGTGGTCTAAAGCAGAAAGATCCACTTCCAGAAGAGTTTCCACCATTAATAAGTTAACAATAAAATAACTGGATGCCAAGTGTCCTGTAAAAGAATTGCAAGATCCCTTACACGTTAGAGACATTTGGCATTGCTTATGTTCTTTTCTATTTTTGTGATAGAGGTGAACCCAGGGCCTCACACATACTTTGCAATCATGCCACCACTGAGCTGCAACCCCAGCTCCCTTGCTTTTTTTTTCCGGTACTGAGGGATTGAATCCAGGGCCTTGCACATACTTTGCAAGTGCTATGCTACTGGGCTACACCCCAGCCCCCTTTTTAATTTTTTTATCTTGAGACAGGTCTCACTAAGTTGCACAGGCTGCCTTTGACCTGGAACATGTGATCCTACCGAGTCCACCTCCCTCATTGCTGGCATTACAGACGTGTGCGACACGCCTGGTTCCCCAGCCGCCTTGTACTTTTTGTCTTGAGACAGGGTCTTGCTAAATTACACAGGCTGCCTTGGGCCTTAAACTCGCCATTGGCCTGCCTCAGCCTCCCAAGTTGGTGTGATTGCTGGTGTGTGCCACCACTGCCGGTGGCATTGCTAATTTTCTGAGGAAATACAGGAAGAAACTATTCTATGAACTAATGAAAAACTTGAGAAAACTTGTGCAAAATATAAATGCTAGGCTGGACCAGAACTGAAACATTTAGACATCATTGAACTGCCAGCTTTTGTTGTTGTTGTTAGGTGCCATCTAGTCAGTGTCAGACTCATAGAGACCCTGTGTACAACAGGCGAAACACTATTGTCAGTGCTTCTCTGCTGTTCATAGGGTTTTCATTGGCAGATTGATTTTTGGGAGTAGGTTCCCAGGTCCTTCTCCTAAGCCTACAGTATCTGGTGTTCCCTGGTGGTCTCCCATCCAAGTACTAACCAGGCCCGACCCTGCTTAGCTTCCAAGATCTGACGGGATCGGATGCCAGAGTGCTATGGTTGCAGGCCAAGCTTTTATAGGACTGCTTTTAACAGCAAGTCTTTTATTGTTTTAAATTTTTATTTATTTTTGCAGTACTTGGGTTTGATCCCTTGGCCCCGCATGTGCTAGGCAAGTGCTCTGCTACTGAGCTGCACATCCAGCCCCTTTTTTATTTTGAGACAGGGTCTCATTAACTTCCATAGGCTGCCTCTGACCTTGAACCTGTGATCCT
This sequence comes from Pedetes capensis, assembly GCA_007922755.1. Classification (NCBI taxonomy): domain Eukaryota; kingdom Metazoa; phylum Chordata; class Mammalia; order Rodentia; family Pedetidae; genus Pedetes; species Pedetes capensis. The sequence goes on along the minus strand of VMDO01017333.1, from coordinate 16,607 downwards.
GCTATCTTAGCCTCTGGAATTGCAGGGATTACAGCAGTGCTTCTGAGTTGGGAAATGAAGACTGATCTGCAATGTTTGTTACAAATGGAATTGCTAGAGATCTTTTTCACTCCATTATGTCACTGGAAAGAATGTTGAATTTACTTACATACCTTCGTTTTGATAATTCTGAAACCAGGCAACGAAGGTGTCAAAGTGAAAAAAGCTTGTGGAAAATTTCGAGAGCAGCTACACATGAGAAAACGTCACAGTTGATGAAATGTTTGTAGGTTTTGGAGGTCATTGTCATTCCAGAATATTTATGTCTAAGAAATCCAACACATATGGGATAAAAATTCTGATTTTAGCAGATGCAAAAACTGGCTATTGTTTCAATGATTATTTATGTTGCAGAAAAGATTCTGATGACAAAGGAATGGGTCAGTGTCTTCTGAAGCTTGGCAAACCTATTCAGTCTGCCACAGACCAGCTGCAGCCTAAGATCCAGGGGTTCCCAAAGGCAGATGAGGAGTTGGCAATGGGTAACAGACACACAACAGCTCGGAGGCAATGTGCTCCGTTTATTGTTCGGATAGCTCATTTTTTATACAGTCTTTTTAGGCTTAGGTCACGCAAGTAGTAAGAATACGTGCAGTTTTACACACACCTGGTAGTCATAATAGCAGTGGAGGGTCAGGCTGACCAGAATAGTAGCCTTTATTCTTTTTCTCTAGCTGGGAACCAAGGTCTGCCTTTAGATAGATAAGCACCTCCCCGTGCTAAATTGTCAAGGAGGCTTTTGTACTGTGAGAACAGGCATATATATATATATATATATATATATATATATATGTATGTATGTATGTATATGTATATGTATATGTATATGTATATGTATGTATGTGTATGTATATATATGCTATGGTTTCATTATTTAATTATTTATACATGTGTCACCCCATTGAGTCCACAGTATGAAAAATGGATATTTTAACTTATTAGATTGTTTTGCTTATTGGAGGGCTGCTGGTACAAAAACTTTAGTCTATGTTGGCTCAAGGAGTTCACGCTGTTGGCAGTCATTCAAGAATTTTCCTTGTAGGCCTGTTAGGGAGTTTTCTTAACTACCACTCTGAATTAGCACTGCTCACACAATTAGAAGGTTATATCTTTACATTCATTACTTGTTTTTCATTAATTTTCCCAGAAATCCACAATATGAAGAAAACAGTGACCAATTCAAATTTAGGAAAAAGAAAAGATGAGATTCCAAGTCCTTTTCCATGAAGAGACCTTCTTTTGGAGGTACTCTTCTCCTTTTGGTAGACTTTCCCTCAAGGCTTAGAAGTACTCTTCCCCTTTCGGCAGACTTTCCCTCTGATGCCTTTTTAAAGGTACCCTTCCTCATGTGGGGACTAAGTCTACCCATCATGAGTGGACCTGGACCTGGCATCAGTCAGTGCCGCGTTTAGCTAAACAAATTTAAAATTGGAATCACAATTACTCGAGACAATTGGTTTAGCCCAGTTGAACTGGTGAGCAAATTCCAAAAGTGAAAGCTAACTTACCTAGGCACTTTGTGACAGAACAAGAAATAAATCCCTCCCAAGTTTTTACCAGCAAGAATTTGACCTATAAATTCTTCATTATATGGGTATCATGCTGATATAACCCTGCTTTCCCATGTCATCAAAAAAAATCAAAAGCTGTCACAGTAGTATCGTCTGTGCACTGGCATTCTGGTACAGATGAAGAAATTGGTAAACCTGAAACTATAGCTTTACATAACAAAGCAAAATCAGGAGTAGCTATGCTAGGTTGAAAGTGTGAAAATTATCCTGTTGGTTGTACAACCTGTAGATAGCCAATGGTCTTCGGTTTTTTAAGAATGGTAGATATGCTAGCAGTAAATTCTTACATTATAAATGAAAGTTTCCATAGGAGACAGTTATCACAATTGGACTGTATGAAGCTTTTTGGGACAAGAATCAGTTCTTCCCGAATTGAAACAAGTGTAGAATGAAAGAATTCCTATCCAAATAACGAAATTTGATTAGGGGTATTTTAGGACCTGAAATGCTCAATCTACCTCAAGAAAATCAAGCAGATCCAGCAAAATAAAGTGATGTTACATTTGCCCACTGAAACATATCTGTGTACTAAGTACAAAAAGCCTGTCTGCTTAAAGTTTCCAAAGTGCTGTGCAGAAACTGTGATGTTGCTGTTGTTAGGTGCTGTTGAGTCATGTCTGACTCATAGTGACCCTCATAGGGTTTTCAATGGCTGTTTCAGGATTGCGTCAGGAGTGGATTACCACGTCCTCCCATTTTTGTGGTGCTGGGATCAAACCCAGGGCCTCTGAGAGTACAGAGCTACACTCTACCAGCTGAGCTAAACCCTAGCCTCAGAAACTGTAACACTAACTTTCAAACTTTTGTCTTTTTATTTTGTTCCATAATTGAGTATTTCAATTAAAAATGTCAAGAAATGATTTTCATTTTAAATACCAAAGTTTTTTTTCAAATTGTCAGTTTAATAAATCATGAGTTTTCATTTTGTTCATAAAATGTGAGTATGTATTGTCATACTGAACCAGAAAAACTATTTTAAGAAACATTTAAACTAAAACATAAAGCCACTTACAACAAAAAGAAATACCTGTACATCCTTTAAAATGATCCAGTGTCAATGACCTGATGTTACTGGTTGTGTTCTGATTAGGGCGTCGCCATTTAAGTGTTAAGATCACTGCTCCCTTTTTTGCACCTTCTTGCAGATTCTTGGCACGTATAGAAGATGAGGGAGGGATGTGGGGCACATAAAGATCATTGTGATACAAGTTGGTACAGCTGACAGCCATCCACTAAAGAAGGTTGCTTATCCACCCCAGGTACAATTATCTTAACTGCTTTAACCCTTCCCACAACCTGGGAGGGAGGTGCGCTGAGCATCACGCATTTCGAGAAGAATAAAACTGAGGGGCACATGGCTCATCTGAGGTCTTGTGGCCAGTAAGTAAGCAGTGGAGCCAGGATTTGACTCAGGAACTCATTCTTTTAACCACTCTGCCACTTTGCCACCCCAAGCCTCAAATTCGAGATGCTTTCTGAAAGCTTCTGGTGGGGCATAGATAATCCCACTGAGGATTTTAGGATGGCTCGGGATTTACAATTGCCACATAGATTGCCCTCATTTTGTATGTGTGGAAACTGAAGCCCCAAAAGCAGACATTAGGGGGTCCCTAGGCCTCCTGACTTAAAAGCTCTCCCCTCTAGCTTTTATCAGAATCAGATTCAAGAAGAAAATGAACTCTGTGTACCCGAAAGCACTTATTTCAGGAGAGGGGCAGAGGGATCAGAGAGGAACAAAACTTGGAGACTTTGAGGTATGCCTCCATTTACCCCATCTCATACCAAAAACAATGGCAATGTCATTAGAGTAGGTAAAGAAATATGAGATTTTAAAAAGCTGATTATCATGTCCCCTTCCCAAACTTTGAAGTTAGTTTCTCTTTCTGCTAACAAAAAGTTATTGTCAAGGAATTGCATCTCCCCTATGTGAGGCCCAATTGCACTACTTGGTTATACAGTGGACATTGTTTCCATAACAATATTATTTTGAATACTACTTTTTTTGTGGTACTTGGAGGTTGAACCCAGGGCCTCACACATACTTTGCAAGCACTGTACTACTGGGCTGCAGCCCCAGCCCATTTTTTATTTTTTAGCTTGTGACAGGATCTCACTAAATTACGCAGCCTGCCTCTGGCCTTGAACCTGCCATCCTCCTGCCTCCACCTCCCAAGTTGCTGAGATTAGAGGCATGAGCCACTATGCCTGGCTCTTCAGTACTGCTTTTTAGTTCTCAACTGTAACTGTCAATTTACAAACAAAGCATCAAAAAATGGTAGTTACAGAACAAATGTGAAAATAATACAGCATGCTGGAGTAGAAGATTGGTGATAGAGCAGGGACAAGAGGTGGAGGAAGGGGTGATTGTATTGGTTTCTTCAGCCAACCTAAAGGGAATTAGGAGATGTGTGTATTTTGGAGGGGTCAAAGTAGGGTATCATGGCTATTGTTGTTGTTAGGTGCCATGGAGTTGGTATCTGACTCATAGCAACCTTTGTAGGGTTTTCAATGGCTGAGTGTTTCGGGATTGCCTTGGGAGTGGATTGCCAGGTCCTTCTCCCATTTTGGCAGTGCTGGGAATCGAACTCTGGACCTCAGAGACTGTAGCGCAGCCCTTTACCAACTGAGCTAAATCCCAACCCCTATAGCGACCCTCACAGGGTTTTCAATGGCTGACTGTTTTGGGATTGCCTTGGGAGTGGATTGCCAGGCCCGTCTCCCATTTTTGCGGTGCTGGGAATTGAACTCAGGACCTCAGAGACTGCAGCGCAGCACTCTACCAACTGAGCTAAATCCCAGCTTATCATGGCTATAGCTTATGTGTTTATTATAGAGAACCCATACTGAGGCAGGGGCTGGGATTTAGCTCAGTTGTTAGAGCACTGGTCTGCAGTCTCTGAGGTTCTGAGTTTGATTCCTAGCACTGCAAAAATGGGAGGACATGGCTATCCACCCCTGAGGCAATCCTGAAACAATCAACCTTTGAAAACCCTATGAGGGTTGCTATGTTGTTGTTGTTAGGTGTCGTGGAGTCGGTATCCGACTCATAGTGACCCTACGTGCAACAGGCGAAACACTATTATTGTGGTTCTCTGCTGTTCATAGGGTTTTCGATGGCATATTGATTTTTGGGAGTGGGTTGCCTGGTCTGTCTCCGAAGCCTACAAGCACCTGGTGTTCCCAGGCAGTCTCCCATCCAAGTACTAACCAGGCCCCACCCTGCTCAGCTTCCGAGATCTGACAGGATCAGATGCCGCAGGACTAGGGCTGCAGGCAAGGGTTGCTATGAGTCAGACACAACTCCCAGGCACTTAACAACAACAGCATACTGAGGCAGCAGAGCAGAATTGTTAGGGACACAAATCCAGAGTCAGAATATCAGGGTTCGAATAGTAGCTCTTCCCCCTTAAATTTAGCCAGATTACTTAACTGCATCTTGTTTATCTCATCAGGAAAGGGGCCAATAATAGTTTTCATCTCACAAGGTGGTTCTAAGAATTAAATGAGGTTATTATGTTTAAAGTACTTAGAGAAGTGGCTTTAACATAAAAGTTCAAGTGTTTTTGTTTTGTGATGTAGATGCTGCTGAAGGAAAACAGCAGAACTAAAAATTAAACTTGCAATCATTAGAGACTGGGAAGAGGGATGTAGTAGTTTGAAAAAATTTATTTTCTTTTAAAATGAGAGATCTGGGGTTGGGGATTTAGCTCAGTGGTAGACTGCTTGCCTCACAAGTGCAAAGCCCTGGGTTTGGTCCTAAGCACTGAAAAAATAAATAAAAAACAAAGGAGAGATCAATCAGCACTACTTGAAGGTGATAAATCAAGAAAGAAGAGGCAATGTCATCTTTATAGTGACAGGCAATCCTCAGAAGAATGAAAAGTAGGTCTAGTTCCCAGCATTTGGGAGGCTGAGGCAGGAGGATTGCGAGTTCCTCTTTTGAGGTTTTTATTACCACAGCATGTATTACTTTTATATATTTTTTGCCAACTTTCTTGAGGTGAAGTTAACAAGCAGTATATTTCATATATTTAAAGTAGACGACTTGCTAGCTTTTGACCTATGTACACACTCATGAAATCGGTACCACAGTTAAGGTAAACATCTACCCTCCCTCCCCTCAAAATAAAAGCCAGATTTGAGCTTATTAATCTAAATAGTCCATGCTTAAGAATTTAGAGGCTTTCATTCTTTTTGAGATACATTGTTATTTACCCTTTTGACTTCAAAGAATATTTTCTTTTCCTGATGGTGCAGTGAAGTCTTTTGAGCTAGTGTTCATGGGATCTTGTTACCCCTCCTGAGTAAAACCAGAAAGCTCATCTGAACCTCTGCTGATTGTCCTTTTTGATGATGTGTTTTTCATAGAACACTCAGTGGTGGCCTGCTAGGATTGCAAACTTTGGAAGAGGGCACAGAGACTATTAAAGTCCTCTCCAGACTATTACAATTGTTTGCTTTCAATAGTTCCATGTGTTTGTGGACTGTTTCCTCTGACCAGGGCTTTCTAAATGTGGATGCTGCATGTTCAATTAGGATTCACATATCACAGGCACAGGAATGACATTGCTGAAATTACTGGTCCAGTTGAGTAAAGCGTGGCTTCACCTCCTTTCTGGCACCAGCCACTACTTCCTCCCCGAAGCTACTCCTCTACTGTCTGTGTCCATCAGAACAAGCATCCTGCTCTCGGTGGGGTGAACATAGCAGGGAGTTTAATTCTGGACTCCCAAGTATGAATTGGACATATAATTTCAATAGAAATCAGGTCAAGCTTTGTGATTACTTCAGTTTCACGATACTGGTAATTAATACTATAGCTGAGCTGTGCTCTGGGTCCAGGGTGGGGGTTTCTGTGGTTTTGTTTTGTTTTTGTGGGCTGGTTTGGGAGCATAACTGCCTTTTTATATCATTGTTTCTATGTGGAAAATGCATTCAGTATTCCAAACAGAAACACAAATGAACTTTTCAAACACAGCCTGTTTCCAATCGCTTGTAACAGCACTTGACAGAAGGGGTTTGTGTTTAAAATAATGTAGTTTGTCTTAGCCCAAGGGTGAGACATTTCTTGAAATCATAGACTTCCCTGCAAATTACAGGAAAAATGTGTTGGAATTGATTTGCTATTGAGTGAAATGTCGAGGGCAAATATGTTAGGATTGACCTCGTTGGTTTTATTTAGAAGATCTTGATGTTTCTTAGGGAATGGGCTGTTGAACTTAATGGCATCTTTCACAGGTCGGTAGTAACATTTCCATGATGACGATGTTCTGTGTTTTAACTAACAGGTTTTCAGGAGGCCTGATATAAGGGTAAGGATATTTGGCTTTTAGCAGATGGGTCTCCTACTTGTGTGTGTCTGTGCTTTATGGAACACTTAGTCCATTTAGTGTTCTTTACCTTCTCACTGGTTTTTATGAGTCACTCAGATCAATTTGCTCTGCTGTGTCATAGCTTTAAGTGTTCACTAGAAATGCTTTATTTGTTACAGTGTTTTTATGTGCAGTAAAAGCAAATGTGTGTGAGGGCAGGATGCTAAAATTGTTGCCAGTGTTCAGTACTGACTTTCCTTGTACTATATGAATTCTGACCAAATGGGTGTTCATGGCAGAGGTTATAAGTCTAGGCCCACACAGGACTTGTTTTTTTTTTTTTTTTTTTTAGTACTGGGAGGTTGAACTTAGAGCCTTGTGCATACTTTGCAAGTGCTCTACCACTGAACTACACCCCTAACCCCTTTTTTATTTTTTATCTTGAGATAGGGTTAAGTTGCGCAGGCTTCTTCTGGACTTGAACTTGTGATCCTCCTGCCTCTTCCTCCCGAATCGCTGGGATGACAAGCATGTTCCATGACACCCTGCTCAGAAGCCTCTTTTAACCTTACCTATTGAGTAATTCAACAGCACTTAACAACCTCAATAACAATTGTGTGATTCATGCTGAAGAATTTAGCATCCCCCCAAAAAAGTGATCATTTGTTGTCCACCCTATCTAAAAAAGATTGAGTCATGTTTGTGTTTGCATGTTGAATGGAAAAGGCTTTAAGTGCTAATCCTGAAAGAAAACACTAGCAAAATCAGTCCCAGTTGGCATTTTGAAAAATATAGATATAGTGAGTTGTAGCTTGTATTTTCCTCATGATTTTCCTTCCCTTTATTTCAGAATATTCATAAAGCAAGACAAAGATCGGTAAATGCATGCACTTAACTCTTAGTATCAAGTTATTGAAAATTAACCTATTTCCATTAAATAGAAACAATGTGGAGTTTGACAGCATACTTTAATGATTTTAGTTTAAAAGCTTTAATCTTGTTAAGACCCATAAAGTAGTACAAAATTAACCAGGTTAAGTAAAATTCTTGTTATTCTGTTGGTTTACCTTTTTAATTTTGTTTTCACTATGTTTTCTTTTGCTCATGGGAATCATTTTCTTTCATTGATTCGCATTGTTAAATATTAGTGTTTGGCTTTACACTTGCATGGACTTTGAAATGCTGTACTTTTTGTATATTCGTCCACTTTTCTGTTTTAAAATTTTTAAATCAAAGAACAAATTTTTCTTTGTATTTAAAATGTAAATTTCAAGAAACTGGCTGCATTTGAAAATTACACTGCTTTCTGAAGGATACCTGTTCCAACTGTATACACAATTCAATCTGATGATAGAGTATTAAAATGTGATACATAGTTATTGTACTTTATTGTCAAAAATGAAAGGTGGGAAATAGTAAATTCTTTTGAAGCTACTTCTTTACTGGTTACCTTTTTAAGAGGTATAGTAATTGGAACCAAAGTTTCATGAAGTGAAAATGTAGCTATGCTAAATTTTAATATTTTCACTCTCAGAAATTTGATACCACTTTTTAAAGGGATTGTAATCTTGTATCTTAAGCATTCATATTTTTATGCCACCTGCTGAGCTAAAATCCCAGTTCTTAAAGTTTCAAAAAAGAATCAATTCTGTGAGGAAATTAAGAATAGTATGCCTTTAAAGGGATTGGAAAGAATGGAAGGATATGTAAACTTTTAGTTGTTGCTTTGAGGCATGTTATTGATACTACAATTAGAAATATTTAATATGGTACTGATTTGATTTGTAAGTCACTGTAATTAGAAATAAGCAATAAGACACACATATATGTGTATGTGTGTGTGTGTATACATATATATGTATATACATACATATTCCAGCATGTGCATGTGTGCAGTGAAATTTACTTCTGGACAATATAATAGCTTTTAGAGTACACAAATATTTACCATGATTAAAATACTTGTTTATGAGCTGCCTTTGTATTTTGGCTTGACTTTGCCCTTTACCTGGTTTGTGTGATATGCTTTATTTTCTATGGGCACATGATTTACGTGCCATTTTGTTTCTTTGCTATATGCTATAGTGTTGCTTGATTTTAAAAAGACAGTACATTCTTTGAAGTTCATGATGTTTGTTTGCTTTCCATTTTTGTACCCCAACACAAACACAGAATAGATTTTCCATTTTAGGCTGAGGATGCTATAGATGGCCTACATGTTATTTCCTTACCTCCAAGGGGGCAAATGTTGTGATTTGCAAAGCCATGAAAGGTGTGTCGACTTTTACATGCTTACTGTCTCTTTAAAAAAATTCTGTCCTTTCACCTGTCTGTTTGCATGTGTTTCTCTTTCTCTTTCTCTGCCTTTTCTTGTCCATGCACCTGGTGCTGTGCAGGAGATACAGGAAGAACACAATGGCTACTCTTCTGAAGCTGAAGCTGATCAGGTGGCAAGTTCTACGTGTTCATCTGTTTGTAGCTACAGATTGTGTATCTAGAAGCCATTTCATACTAGATTTCTAGAAAAAAAGCAAAACTTTCCAAATGCTTTACCACTCCAGTAATGTTCTCCTATCCAGATTTGGTAGATTCCATTATGACATTATTTGCAAAAAATTGGTTTATCCAACATTTTTTCAACTAGAGATTTGTTCATCTGTGCTTCTCAGTTTCCCTAGAGAAGGTTACTGATGAAGTTAGTGACCTTCCATCACTGTAGGATTCTGAAGTGCCTTTACAAAGACCAAGAGAGGACAAGATACTTATGCCACAGGTGCTTCTTAAGAGTATGGAATTTGCTTTATTCAAATTGCATGGTCCATGCCTAACACAGTGCCTGGTACCCTGTAAGTATTTGTGGAATGAGTACCTACATTTTATATTAATCAGAACACCAAATGATTCCTATTCTTGAGTGCTTACTCTTTCCTCAGTCCCTCTGGCCCCCTGTAGAGTTTCAAAGCAGCAATGCTTAACCCTGCTGCTGATGGTGAAACTTACCTTATGAGACCCTAGAAGAGCAACCCCAGGTACTCAGCTGGGGTTTTTTGTCCTCCATCACCTAGCCCCACCCTACTTTGGTGAGCTCAGAAGTACCTTCAAGAGCTCCATTTAAAAACCACTGCTTTGACCAGGCAGGTATTACATAAAGTGTCCACCTGGAAGCTTAGATTCAGGCTAAGGAGAAAAGTAGTGGAGAGGCCAAGGACACCTGAGGGTCCCTCTGCAACAAAATCAGGGAGCTGCACATTTCACCTATACCTGCATGGTTGCAGGAACAAGGTGGAGATGAGATCATCAGAGGGAATTCCTCAGCTGGGCAATATTTTGGACAAAGGCACCAAGAGGAATGGGTGTGTTTATGAAACCAAATGTACCCCATGCTTTGCTCATGCTGTACATGGGTTGGATAAATCAAGGGTCAAATTATGTCCTGTGCAACCTGGTAGTTGCAGTAGAGCTTAATATAGCATAAGCGTGAGTACTATCTCCTAACAACATCTTTATAATGAGAATCTACTGTACTCAACAACAATAACAAAAAACTTTTAAAAACTGTTCTCTACTTGAATTCCTAGGCTAAAGCTAAATGTGTAATATTTAGTGCACCTCCTGTAGGGAAATCTGTAGCAGTGGGGTCATTTGTTTTATTCTGATAGTTGCTTTTTCATCATTTAAAAATGTGTCCCAGATTTAATGATCACTAGTGAGGGTTTTGTCTTACTGTATTTTACCAGTACATTCATGCCTCATATAAATGCACAAATGTATCCAGTCACACAACCATGACTACTGGAAAAGAAGAGAACTGTTTGATCCTCAGCCTCAATCTTGAGAGCCTCGTGCCTTCTTGAAATGGTCCCAATCATGACTGTCTCCCACCTGCCGTGTTTCTCTAGCTAGTCCTGGGTTGAAGACTTTAAAATGTCCATTGTGGCTTGATTTAAAGCTGAGCTGGAATTGTATCTTCCTCAACCCCTCCTCACCCATTCCAGATGCTATTGATTAGGACTGCTTGCTTTCCTAAATGTATTTTAAAATAATCTATCTCTATTTTAAATATAAGTTAAGGAATTTAAGTAAATATAGTATATAATATTTGGCCATTAAAATAAGCTTAAAAATGTAATATTTGAAATGATTTACAACTCTGACATTGATTAGAGTAGCTTTTTCACCTTGTAACTGTGGTATAAAATTAGTCAATAGTCCAGATAATAAATTAGACTTTCAAATTAAGACTTCTGTTAAGACTGGTGATCTTTTAGTGTCTCTGAAACAGACATTTAAAAGTATACCTTTTATTCTTTATTGCATAAAGCATACTTTTATGCAATAAAGCATAAAAGGTATATTTCCAAAGCAGACATAAAAATGAATCTACAAATGGGCTTGGGGTATAGCTCAGTGGTTGAGCATTTGCCTAGCATGCTTGAGGCCCTAGGTTCAATCTCAGTAACAGAAAAAAAAGCCTTAGAAGTAATCTTGGGCTGAGGATGTAGCTCAGTGTCAGAGCACCCGCTTAACATGTGTGAGGCCCTGGGTTTAGTCCCCAGCACCAAAATAAAACAAAATTACAAATGGTTCCACATGTTGCATTTAATGTGTTAATTCCTTAAAATTTTTTGCCTAAAAAGGTCTTAACCAATCTATACTAAAATTTCACATTGACTAGATTTCTTGCAGATAATGATGAGTCATAATGTATATTATGTTAACCATGCATCATTTAATAAGGAGGATGGGCCATGTTGATTACTGCCCTCCCAGTAGAACAGAAACACTCCTGACCACATTTAGCATTAAATTTGATATTTATATTTTAACATTTTTCTGTATTTGTTTCATCAACTTTGATTAAACTACTATGTATAGTGTTTCTAAATTGGCCTTTAGATCCCTTTAATAAAATATGTTGAAATATTCTTATAACTATGAAAAATAATTACCATTTGTTCCTTTGGACTTTCAATAATTTAGAATATAAAAGACATCCATTTTCAAACACTTTTCCTTATAACATTATGATTAAAATTTAGTATGGGCCAACCTGTTTTCCATTGAACACTAGTGGCCTCCTGGTGTTACCAGGTGATTCCTTGGAAAAAGCAGTCCCTGCTCACGTAGGTAGGAGACGAGCACTGTACTCTAGCACCCTCTTGCTGATGTGATGTACATTAACACACTAAATACTTGTTTCACTAGAAGCAGCCTAACTGGTTTTGTTTAACCCAGCATTTTCCAGACTTTTTTTTTTTTTAAGACCTGGTTACATCTCTTGGGAAATTAATGCTCTATGAAACACAGCTTGGGAATTTCTGGGGGTTTGATTACATTTTTATTCATGACACATTATGTCAGACATGCCAAGGAGAAAGTGACTGGTTTCCTTGGTGGCATCTCACAAGGTGGCAGTACCTTAGAATAGACCCAAGTTCAGGCTCCAGCCCCTGGCATTGTAGTTCAAGAACAACATTTTTTGACCTCCCCTGAGTCATCTGGCACTATCCGATGAAGCTTACAAGAGACTGGCTGCTGGGCTACAATGCTAGTTTGGTCACAGAAATGTAGACATGCAATATGCCAGCAATCCCAGGCATCCTTTTCCTTGTATCATTGTAGCCAGACAACCTGGTAACTCGTTAGTCATTTTCTTGGTGAGTATGAGTTTAGTGCACAAATGAATTGCCTTGGGAGATGCCTGATGAACACACCCTACTCCCCAGTAGAGACTGGAGTACAGGTTGCGTGTTGTTTAAAATGCTTGAGACCACAAATGTTTGAAATTGTGGGATTTTTTTTATTTTTAGATTTTGGAGTATTTGCATATACATGATGAGGTATTTTGAGGACAAGACCCAATTCTAACTAAACATACAATTTATTTGTGTCTCTTATACAATCTATACATAAGCCTGAAGGAAATTTTATACAATATTTTTTAGTGTATATGTGTTTTGATCTATCACATAAGGCCAGTTGTCGAATTTTCTACTTGTGGCATTGTATTTGCCTTCAGAAAGGTTCAGATCTTGGAGCATTTAACATTTGGGATTTTCATATTAGGGATGCTCAACCTGTTCTTTTGTTTGCCAGATGAGAGCATACTCTCCCATGGTCTGGATCCAGTAAACAATGCCAATCCCATACCCTACATGCCCTGTCATACACTTTGTGCTCATGTGCACACACATATAGCTGGGCTGCATTACCAAAGCCTAGGGCTTTCCTTAGTTATTTACTGTCCTGAGACCATTCTCTGGTTATTTTAACTAGACTTTTGAGTTTCCCAAACTGTCTCATAGGCTGCGTCATTTCTGCAGCTAGCTAAGGACCTGCATCTTCTGTTTTTATTTGTGTTAGTTTCATGCTCAGAAGGTAACCTTTTCCTGACCTTATTTCCATATTCTGCAGGCACTTTATAGTAGCTGTCTATGTAGTGATTACAGTATCTGTATGTCATGTCAAGCTATTTCTGTATTAATGCTTTCTAACTGTGAAATGTAAATACATTGCAACAATTTGCTAGAATATGCAGCATGATGTCCTGTGATGCTGAGCTTTGAAATTGTCTTTTGGGGGGGGCATACATTTTGCACGCTTCTGTAGTCTTATAGAGAATAGAGAGAGCACAGAACACCCAAATTCTTCCCAGATATACAGACAGAAAGTGAGATTTCCTCCTGTTTGATTTCTTGCCAGGCTTTAAGGGATGGAAATAAGCTGGCCCAGATGGAAGAAGCTCCACTTTTTCCAGGAGAATCAATTAAGGCCATTGGTAAGTTTAATGTGTACACTTTATTTATAGAGATCTATAAAGTGAAATGCCACTTTATTTGCAAGCACAGGTGAAGTATGTCCTGGAGATCAGCCAGACCAGTTTAGTTAGGGGACAAATGGACGAGGTCTATTCATTTTTTTTATTGGTGTCATCCTAACTTTAAGACATAGAAGATTATAGAGGATCCTGGTAAGCTGTAGGCAAATGTTAGATGGTTAGCACAAGAGGGGCCTGCCTTTTCCTGATGAAGTGAGAGCTGGTTAGACACTCAATGTGTAGTTCACTGCTCTGTTGGAATGCTTTACTATAAAGAGAATGTTTTGTAGAAAGTTCAGATCATATTTTAATAATAGTTTTGAGAACTTGGCAAAGAAATTTTAGTGGCTTCTGAGATTCCAAAAAGTACAATTTTAGTGCAGGAAAAGGGCCTGTGTTGCCATCCTGAATTGTAAAAATGATGACATGAAGGCTCCCAGATGCCTCCATCGTGGGTTGCCTGGCATTTCAGGAGGTGTTTGGTGGATACGGGGGGCAGTTGGGTTGGGTACCATCTTTTCATGTCATCACTTGGTTGGCTTGGACAATCTGCTTGCTAGGCTATTACCTTCTTCCTTTATGGCTCTCACCTGAATATGTGTGCCTGATCTTAGAATATGATCATCTTGTATTGAGAACATTTGAGTGGCTGGCCTCTCCTACCACAGCCTCCAAAGAACTGTCCCTGCTGAATGTCCCAGTCTCTGGCTCTGGACTTAAACATTCTTGATTATCCATTCTTGGTTTTGAAACTCTTTCTTTCCTTAGGTTCTGGGGCTTGATTCTCTCCTTGTTATCCCTTGGCTGCTCTCTGACTGTTCTTCTTTGAGTGTCCTAGCCCTGCTCTATGCTGCCTTCTGAATGATTTGTTTAAAATGCAGAGCTAATTATGTCATGCCTGTAGCCACAGCCCTGTGGCATCTGATCCTGTCAGATCTCGGAAGCTAAGCAGGGTTGGGCCTGGTTAGTACCTGGATGGGAGATGGCCTGGGAACACCAGGTGCTGTAGGCTTGGGAGAAGGCCCTGGCAACCCCCTCCCAAAAATCAATCTGCCATTGAAAACCCTATGAACAGCAGAGAAGCACTGACAATAGTGTTTCCCCTGTTGTACAGAGGGTCGCTATGGGTCGGATACCGACTCAACGGCACCTAACAACAACAACAACAATTATGTCATGCCCTGCCTTCTCCAGACACTAAACTGCACAGATTTAAAGTGCACAATGTAAAGAGGGTTTTTCTTTTGCTTTATTTTTAGCAGTGGGCCAGAGTCCACTTAGGAGAGATTAGAGCTAGTCTAGGTGATTGATGACTTTGTACATCAGATTCACATTTGAATTAGCAAAGAGTGTCAACAAAAGCTTGGATTGCAAGCTCACAGTTGTCTTAGGAAGAAGGGAAGGCCATAGATCCAGCTGCAGTCTTGGTGCTCTTTCTCTCCTGTTCACTTCTCCCTTCACTTTGGAACTGGAGCTCTGGGAGGAGGAGGCTCCTAGTAGGCCTCACTCCTTTCCCAGTGTTGGAAATACCATATGTTGAAACCATCTGCACATCCTTAAGTGAAGTATACTTTAAATTCCTCCATTGACTTCAAAGGGTAAGTATATTAACCCCTACTTTTAAATTAACTGTGTTCCCAGAGGCAAAGTGTTAAAGTAGGTCATTCTAAAGTACTCCCTATGGAGCATTATTTTAGTTTGTCACCATCAGGATGTGAAGAATTTTGACATGGCATACACCTGAGGAGCCACCATTGGAGTCAGGGTAATGAACATATCCACCACCACTCAGCAGTTTCCTTATGTGCCTTGGTCATCTCTACTCCTGTTCATTCCCCCTTACAATCTCCAAGCACTATAGACTAGTTTATATTTTCTAGTGTTTGATAGAATTAAAATCACAACATATGTTCCTTTTTTGTCTTATTCCAGTCAAATAATTTTGGTATTCATCCATATTGGGGCATGGATTAGCAGTCATTCATTTTTATTGCTGAATAGTATTTCATTATATGGGTACATGACAGCTTGCTTTTCCATTTATCCATTGGTGGTTATTGGGTTTCTTTCTACTATCTGTGATAGTATCTTTCTACTATCTGTAATGTAATGTAATGTAATGTAATACAGCCTGCAGCTGTAGCCCTGTGGCATCCGATCCCGTCAGATCTCAGAAGCTAAGCAGGGTTGAGCCTGGTTAGTACCTGGATGGGAGACCGCCTGGGAACACCAGAAGCTGTAGGCTTGGGAGAAGGACCCGGCAACCCCCTCCAAAAAATCAATCTGCCATTGAAAACCCTATGAACAGCAGAGAAGCAGTGACAATAGTGTTTCCCCTGTTGTACAGAGGGTCGCTATGAGTCGGATACCGACTCGACGGCACCTAACAACAACTCTAACATCATAACATTAGCGCTACTATGAACATTTGTGTTCTTATCTTTATATGGACATGTGTTTCCTTTTCTCTTGCCTAAGAAATAGACTGTCTGGGTTATATGGTAGGTATGCATTTAACTTTTTAAAAATTGCTAAATTGTTTTCCAAAGTGGTTATATTTATATACATTCCCTCCAGCAGTATATGAGCATTCCAGTTCTCCTTTTCTAATCTCAGTGCCTTTTATTTATTTTTCTTGCTTTATTGTTCCTTCTCAAAACTCCACTACAGTGTTAAGGAGAAGAGGTGAGAGCAGACATTCTTGTCTTGTTCCTGATTTCGGGAAAGCATTCAGACTCTCACCATCAACTATGATGTTGACTGTATGGTTTTTTTGTTTGTTTATTTGGTTGTTTTTTGTTTTTGTTTTGTTTTGTGGATGTCCTTTATTATATCGAGGAAGTTCCCTTATATTCTTAGTTTGCTGTG
>VMDO01017332.1:0-45164 GCA_007922755.1 Pedetes capensis | reverse complement strand
CACAGTCAGCACCTGGTCTTGTTTTGACATTTTGTACAGAGCTTTTCCATCGTCTCTTTGCACATATGTAGTCAATTTGATTTCTGTATGTTCCGTCTGGTGAAGTCCATGTGTATAGTCTCCGTTTATGATGTTGAAAAAATGTATTTGCAATGAAAAGGTCATTGGTCTGACAAAATTCTATCATGCGATCTCCAGCGTCATTTCTGTCACCAAGACCATATTTTCCAACTACTGGGCCTTCTTCTTTATTTCCAACCTTTGCATTCCAGTCACCAGTGATTATCAGTATGTCTTGATTGCATGTTTGATCTATTTCAGATTGCAGAAGCTGATAGAAGTCTTCCCTTTCTTCATTTGTGGCCTTAGTGGTGGGTGCATAAATTTGAATACTAGTCATATTAACTGGCCTTCCTTGTAGGTGTATGGATATTATTCTATCACTGATAACATTGTATTTCATGACAGATCTTGAAATGTCTTTTTTGATGATGAATGCAACCCCATTTCTCTTTAGTTTATCATTCCCAGCATAGTAGACCATATGACTGTCTGACTCAAAATGGCCTATGCCAGTCCATTTTAGCTCACTGATGCCTAGAATGTCAATGTTTATGGGCTCCATTTCTCTTTTAACAATTTCTAATTTGCCTAGATTCATACTACATACATTCCATGTTCCAATTATTAATGGATGTTTACAGTTGTTTCTCCTCATTTTGAGTCGTGTCACATCATCACATTGAACACCCTGGGGTTTAACTCCATTTCCCTCATCACGGTAGACTCTACCTGGAGGAGGCAACTCTTCCCCAGTAGTCTTTTGAGTGCCTTCCCACCTGGGGGCCTCATTTTCCGGCACTATATCTGACAGTGCCTCTCTGCTATCCATAGGGTTTTCAATGGCTAGTTGTTTCGGGAGTGGCTCACCAGGTCCTACTCCCTAGTCTGTCTTAGTCTGGAAGCTGAGCTGAAAACCTGTCCACCTTGGGTAACCTTGCTCATGTCTAAGGTTACAGTGGCAGAGCTCTCAGCCTCATCGCAACACGCAAGCCCCCACGGCAAACTGACAGACATGTGGGGGCTCTGATGGTAAATAATTAATATAAGGATGCATATATAGCATAAGAAAAAGAGAAGGAGAATAGAAAGAGGGAAAAGAGTAAAACAAGGAAGGAAGCAAATAAAAATTAAAAAAAAAAAAACAACCCTCACGCATACACGCTCCCACCCATGTATAAAATCGCTTATAGTCAGATGTGGTGGTATACACCTACATTCCCAGCAGCTTGGGGGCGAAGGCAGGAGGATCGCAAGCCCAAGATCACAGGCAGCCTGCGCAACCCAGAGAGACCCTGCGTCAAAAAGGAAAAATATGGGCTGGGGGCGCAGCGCAGCTTTCCGCCCACTTGGGAGACCACTTGGGAGAACCAAATCCTCTTGTGGGTGGGATGATATTCAACCCCCCCCCCCAGAGAGAGTCTGTAGTAGGTCTGCCATGCACGGCAATTGCGCTTGAAACTGTTCTTATTGTGTCTAATTGTCCCGCAAGACTCTGCCAGAAACGAGCACTCTGTCTGCGTGGCGCTCAGCCTCCTCCGCAGACCTCACCTTTCTCCACAGTGCAGTGGGATGACTTAGGATCCCCTCTGGTGTGTCTGGGGTCCAGGCATATGTGTGCCCGTATGTCTGTGGAGATTGCGTCTGCATGACTGTCCCGCCACAACAGGAGAGAGGGAGCCGCGTTTCAGCTTTGGATGTGTACTGCTGGCACTGGTTTCCCACCGCCACAACAGGAAGGGAGGGAGCAATTCCGTGCAGACTCACCCGAAAACTTGCAGTTTGTGTCCCGCCGGCAGGGTGACAGTGTGATGTCAAGGTTGCATTCCGTGTTGGGTCCGGCTCCCGTGGATGTGTGGGCAAAGTCCCCTCCGAGTCTCCAGGATTCTATCCTGCCGTCTGCGTGAAAGCAAAATGGCGGAATGGCAGTCCTGCCACTGACCTCTGTGTATGGTACTATGACCTCTTTAATGAGTGTTTCTTTCTGATTGTAAAAGTAACACAAATTCATTGGAGAATATCTGGGAAATACAAAAAGAAAATAAAAATTACCTTGAACATGTTATGGAAGCAGAAAATAGAGACAATGTCTTTGCTAATAACATGTGCTGTGGGGAGGTGGGTCATGAGAAGGCAATGGGGCAGGTAAATGTGAGCAATATACAACGATCTGCGTCTGTAGAAATGTTATAATGAAACCCATTAAGTCGCACACTAAAAAAATCACTGATAAAAACTGAAGAAAAATATTTCAAGACTAGGTTAAAATATACGTGCTGTGATACTGGGCACTTTGTGTATAGCAGATGGAGACTGCTTTATGCTAACCAAAACTCCTCTCCATGCTGTCATTGTAGTTCAATCTGCCAATTAATATGTAATCTTAATGTAATTTGAAGACATGGTGGGGCCCTGCCTAAGTGAAAATGTCTACCTGTTTGGCAGGGTGCCAACATTCCATCATTTCCAAAAGAGCCATTAAAATGAACATTAAAATGTAACTTGAGGAGGGTCCAGAGAGACATCTGATTTTTACTTCTTGTTAGAACACTAGTAAATTTCATTTAGAAAACTCAACCTTGGTTCTTCAGAACTTTAGTTATAATTCTTACTATAAGCATGGGAAACATACATCATGCATTATATTGATGTTGCTAAAAGCAACATTATGTAGTTTGATTTACTTTTAACACAGCTAATGCTTAGGAGTGGGTATAGTTCATCCAATCTAACATCTTGCCCCTTATACTACATAAGAAATTAAGGCCAGAGTTTAAGTTACTTGCTAAAGGTCATGAAAAGATTAGTGGCAGAGATAGTACCAGAATTGAGGATCCCTAACCCTCAGTTCAATGCTTTTTCCTCCATGGCACAAAAATATTAGCTCCCTTGTATTTTACTATAGAGTCACATGAACATGTGCTAGCTAGCCAGCATTATATTTATTAAGGAAATTTTTGTAATAATTTTGAACAGAAACATCAAATGTCTCTGATTCTTAGGTGTTCATACTGGCAAATCCTAGTTTCTATCTTAAGTCAGGATGAATTTTCAGGTATTTATGAGATTATAGAATTATTTTATTAGTTTTATAGGACTTCCGTAACAAAATACCATTCACTGGGTGGCTTAAACAACAGAAATTGTCTCAGAGTTCTGTAGGCCGAAGTTCAAAAGGTTTGGCAGACTGGCTTTGTTCAGAGGCTGAGGGAAGGATCTGTTGTTGGTCTTGCTCTTTAGCTTGTACATGCATGTCTCCCCCTGTGCATGTTTTTGTGGCCAAAGTTCCCTTTCTTAAGGGCCCTGGTTATATTGGATCAGCACCCACCCTAATGACCTCCTTTAACTTGATCAGGCTGTGTCCAAATCAAGTCATACTGTGAGGTGTTGGGAATTAGGACTTTAACATAGGGGCACACAATTCAGCTCACTGAAATTATCTTAAAAAGGCATGTACTACCAACTCTAAGCCTCTGAGAGTCAGGGAAAATATGTCTAAGGAAACAGAAGATGAAGCCAAGGAGCAGCTGTGATAATGTCTGGGTGGTTGAGAGCAGAATGGGCCTGGCAGAGGCAGGATGGGCAAGTACCTGGAGTTGAACCGTACCTGGCAGAGGCAGGATGGTTTTGCAGTACCTGGAGTTGAACCCAGGGCCTTGCACATACTTTACTAGCGCTCTGTCACTGAGCTGCACCACTAGCCCAATTTTTATTTTTTATTTTGAATTAGAGTCTTGCTAAGTTACATAAGCTGCCTTTGCCCTTGAACTCGTGATCCTCCTGCCTCTGCTTCCCAAGTTTCTGGGATGACAGGCATGTGCCACAGCACCCAGCAAGCTGTTGGTTCTTGACAGTCACAAATGGCCTTTCTTCCTACTCCACAAGTCATTGATTTTACTCTGTCTCTCATACTTAAGAAAAATGTTGCAAAAATAGTAAAGAATTCCTATATACTTTTCTCTCAGTGTAACAATTTGCTGCATTTGCTTCATATTCTCTCAGGGTATATATATACAATCTTTTTTTCTAAACTATGGGGAGTAAAATTCAGATATCATATTCATTTATCTATAAATGCTTCAGTGCCTTTCCTCAAAACAAGACACAATCACAACAAAGTTAGAAAATCAACATTGATACTGTTACTATCTAATCTACAGACTATTAATGATTCTACTCATGCCTCAGCAATGTCTTTTATTGCAATATAAAGTCCTGAGAGTGGTTTACAAGGCCCTGTACTATCTGCCTCCCAGTTACCTCTCTAGACTCACCTATTAACTCTGCTCCTGTCCCTTTGAGCTTGCTGTTCCCTGTGTTGGGTGACTTCTTCTAGGATATTCACCTGGATTATCCCTCACCTCCTTCTGGCCTTTCCTGAAATGTCATTTCCTCAGTGGGGCTTTCTGTGGCCATCTTACTTAGCATTTCAACCCTGCCTTACTCCCCGTGCTCTTTATTTCACTGATGGCAACAAATTTAAGCCTCAGTCTGCAGCATGAAATCCATTTTACATCATTACTCAAGTATGCACATGTATGTACATACACATATGAAAAATGGAAACAAAAAATTCCAAAACAATAATCACCATTGTCATGTGAAGAGGACTTGGTATTTTCTCGTTTGTGACATAAATAGATCAGTGAGAGAAATAGTCCTATCTCTTTGATCACGATTATATCTCCAGGGCCTAGGACAGTGCTTGGCACAAAGTAAAATTCAATAAAAACTTGTTGCATGAACTGAATGAATAGTAGACTAGGATGGAGAGTAGATTCCAGGTGTGCCATTGGTTTAGCAATGTAGTCATAGCCTTCAAAGGGGAAGGGAATTGGCTCTCTTGATAGAAATGTGATTGTGCAACTCACAATGATAAGACAGGGAGCTGGACTCGGAGGAAATCTGGCAATAGAGTAGCACAGGGTTTGGGCCAGAGGCTGGAGGCTTCAGAGTTAATTAACTGGAGGAATAAACTGTAGTCTGTGCAAGCTGACCTGCCTTTTATGCTCCATGTGTTTTCCTTAGTTCTTTGTGTTCAAAACATTTGAAAGATTTTCCCTTAGGCTTTTTAAAAATGGAAGCTTGTCTTAGGTATGATCAGCAGAGGTAAAGAAGTTTTGGCAGGTATGGAGCCCTTGGTGTGAAGGGAAGGGACAAGTCCTTGGGTTAATTGTAGTTATGGCTGTGGGAAGCAGAGTGAGGGATTCTTATGGGAAAAAGTGGACTTAGGTGTGGGGGGTCTTGGTCAATTTCTTTTTGATTTTTGGAGATCCTCATTTTAGGTTAAATCTTGTGAAGCCATATGCATTTGTATCTAACTACTTTTTCTCTTTCTTTATTAATAAATTTTGGTGGAGTACAGAATAATAAATCTTTTGCTCTATCCATTATGCAACTGTTAAATCACTGTTGCTTACATACTCACCAGCTTACATATTTTACAGAACCATTTAAACTAAAGAAAAGGAAAGAGGAAAAAAGTAGGAATTTTAATTAATATGTAATAAAAATTATATGTAATCATGGGCTATATTCTTATTGATTTTTTTCCTTTCCCCCATTTTTTCCTATGTATTCATATATTCTGAAATTTTCCTCTGTCCCTTTACCTATCTACATTACTTTCCCTTCCCTTCTCTCCTCTTCCAACCTCTGCTACCACTCACTGACCCCTCCCCACTTCTTTCTACTCTGCTTATATTTTCCCTTCTTAAATAAGTATGATTGTTCATTTTTATATATCTACCTATGTATTAGGAGAAGGACCTGGCAACCCACTCTCAAAAATCAATCTGCCATTGAAAACCCTATGAATAGCAGAGAAGCTCTGACTACAGTGTTTCACCTGTTGTATGAGTCAGATTCTGACTCGATGGCACCTAACAACAACAACCTATGTATGTTCTTTTTTTCTTCCTTTAAGTTAGATTCAGCTCCCACATAAGAGTGAGAACATACAGTATTTCTCTTTTGGGGACTGGGTTTGCTTAAGGTGATGTTCTCCAGTTCAATCCATTTTGCTGCAAATGACATAATTTCATTCTTCTTTATAGCTGAGTAATTGTCCATTATGTATATATACCACAATTTTCAATCCACTCCTCTATTGATGGACATCTTGGTTGACTTAAAGAGTGACTATAAAGAGTGCTTGTGGCTATAAAGAATGCTACATTAAATATGGAACTGCAGGTATCCCTGTGATATGATGACTCCTATTCCTTTGGGTATATTCCCAGGAGTGATATAGCTGGATCATATGGTAGTTCTATTTTTAGTTTTCTAAGGTACCTCCACATTGATTTTGAAAGTGGCTGAACTAATTAACAGGACCACCAGCAGTGTAAAAGTGTTCTTTTTTCTCTGTCCTCACCAGAATTTGTTATTATTGTTTTGTTAATCTTGGCCACTCTTACTGGAGTGAGATGGACTCTCAGTGTTGCTTTGATTTGCATTTCCATAATGGCTAGGGTTACTGAGCATTTTTTCATGTGTTTCTTAGTTATTTGTACTTCTTTGTTTGAGAACTGTCTGTTCAGTTCCATTGCCCACCTATTTATTGGGTTATTTGTTGTCTTGGTGTTTGATTTCTTAAGTTCTTTGTAAATTCTAGAAATTAGTCTGCTGTCAAATGTATAAGATACAAAGAATTTCTCGAATCCTGTGGGTTTTCCCTTTACCCTGTTAATCATTTCCTTTGCTGTACAGAAGCTTTTTGTTTTATGTAATCCCATTTGTTGATTTTTGGTGCAATTTCCTGGGCAATTAGAGTCTTGTTAATGAAATACTTGCCTGTGCCTATGTGTTGGAAGATATTTCCTATCTTCTAGTAGTTTTAAAGTTTCCAGTTTTATGTTGAGGTCACTTATCCATTTTGAGTTGACTTCCGTACAAATTGAGTGATATAGGTCTATTTTTAGTTTTCTGCACATAGATGTCCAATTTGTTCAGCACCATTTGTTGAAAAGGCTATCTTTTCTCCATTGAAAGTTCTGATCTCCTTGTCAAAAACTAAGTGGCTGTAGTTGTGTGGGTGTACCTCTGGGTCTTCAATTCTGTTCCATTGATCTGCAAGCCAGTACCAAGCTGTTTTTGCCACTAGGGCCCTGTTGTATAGTGTGAAGTCAGGTACTGTGATACCTCCTGCATTGTTTTGGCTGTATGTGGTCTTTTATGCTTCCATATGATTTTAGGATTTATTTTTTCTATTTTTCCAAAGTGTCATTGGAATTTTGATGGGCATTGCATTAGATCTGTAAATTGCTTTTGGTAGTATAGCCATTTTCACAATATTAGTTCTGATCCATGAGCAGGGGCAGCCCTTCCATCTTCAAGTATCACTGGCTACTTCTTTCTTCAATGTTTTGAAGTTTTCCTTGTAGTGATCTTCAGGATCTTTGGTGAGATTGATTCCTAAATATTTAATGTTTTGGTGGGCTATTGTGAATGGGATTGTTATCTTGATTTCCTTCTCTTCTTGTTCACTATTGGTGTAAAGGAAGGTTAATGATTTTTGAGTGTTAATTTTATATCCTGCAACTTTGCTAAAGGAGATAATTAGCTTTAAGAGTTTTATAGGGGAATTTTAGGGGTCCTTTAGGTAGAGGACCCTGTTGTCTGTGAATAAGGATAATTTGACCTCTTCTTTCCCTAGTTATATTCTTTTAATTTCTTTCTCTTGCCTGATTGCTCTGACTTAGACTTCAATCATAATATTGAATAAGATTAGAGTGGACATCCTTGTCTTATTCCTGATCTTAGAGGGAATGGTTTCAATTTTTCCCCATTTAATATGATGTTGGCTGTAAGTTTGTCACAAATGGTTTTTATGATGTTGAGATAAGTTCCTATTATGCCCAATTATGTCAGGACTTTTATCATGAAAGGGTGTTGCACTTTGTCAAAGGCTTTCTCAGCATATCTTAACTACTTTTCATGTGACATATTTTCCTGGGTTTTTATCTTTCAGGTCCTTTTGTAGATTCACAAGATGTCAATCTGCTTTTTAAGATGGGATATCCAGCTGAACATAGTGCTCTAGGTTTGCCTGAGAAATGAGGAAAACAGATAATTATTCTCTTTTTCTAGATCTCATTCACATATACATTAAGCACACATATTTGGAGGTCCTTCTAGGTGCCAGGTACTCTCCAGCATGCTGGGGTACAGCACAGACTCAGTCCTTCCCTTCCTAGGGTTTATCGTCCAGCTTACTGTTTTTTAAGTAGACTGAGATTAAGTTTTTTTTGTTGTTGTTGTTTTTGAGGTACATGTGTGTGTTTTTTTTGTGTTGTTGTTGTTGTTGTTAGGTGCTGTCGAGTCGGTATCCGACTCATAGCGACCCTCTACACAACGGGAAACACTATTGTCAGTGCTTCTCTGCTGTGCATAGGGTTTTCAATGGCAGATTGATTTTTGGGAGGGGGTTGCCAGGTCCTTCTCCCAAACCTACAGCTTCTAGTGTTCCCAGGCGGTCTCCCATCCAGGTACTAACCAGGCCCGACCCTGCTTAGCTTCCAAGATCTGATGGGATCGGATGCCACAGAGCTATGGCTGCAGGCTTTTTTGTGTGTAGAGTGTTACAATTTTGTTGTTGTTAGTGCTATTGAGTCATGTTTGACTCATAGCAACCCTCATAGGGTTTTCGATTGCATTGGGAGCAGATTGGCACATCCTTCTCCTGTTTTTGCCATAATGGAGGTTGAATCAAGGGCCTCAGAGAGTGTAGAGCAGCACTCTACCAACTGAGCTAAACCTCAGCTTATTATATTACAATTTACAGTTTATCAATTTGCTTTATAGTTAATTATTGTTGGGAGATTTTGAGATGAATAAAGCACAGTCTCTGCCCATAGGGAATAAGAGGGGAACTAGGGCTATGCACTCACATGTTAGTAAGGTTATAGGTCTCATCCTATACACCTTAGGACATAGTTCTTCATATGTCTCTCAGAGATCACTGATTTTGCAAGAACCTGCCTTTATTCAGAACTTTTTTAAAAAAAGAATATATAGTGAACAACTTTGGAAAAGAGGTGGTAGCTCTTTCCAAAGAAAATGGCAGGCATGCTTACTGCCCATTTTAAAAAATTAGGGGTCCATTTACCAAAATTAAGCCTGAAGGACATAAGCAATCTAAACAGACCCATTACATACACCATAATAGAGAAGGTAAGAAAAAGCTTCCCAACATAGAAAAGCCCAGGCCCTGATGGGTTCACAGAAAAATTCTATCAAACCTTCAAAGAAGAATTAATACTTATCCACCTCAAATTATTCTAAAAAGTAGATAAAGAAGGGACACCCCTCCAATCATTCTACAAAACCATCATCACCCTGACACCAAAACCAGGCAAGGACACTTCTAAGAAAGAGAACTACAGACTAATTTCCCTGATGAACATAGATGCAAAAATTCTCAACAAAATCCTGGCAAACTGAATTCAGCAACACATAAAAAAAAAATCATACACCATGATAAAGTGGGCTTCATTCCACAGATGAAAGCTTGTTCAATATACAAAAATCAATCAAAGAAATTCAACACATCAAGAGACTTGCAAACAGAAAGCACATGATCATCTCAATTGATGCTGAGAAAGCCTTTGACAAAGTGCAACACCCTTTCATGATAAAAACCATGCAGGAGGTGCACATAATAGAGAAAATCAACATCATAAAAGCCATTTATGACAGGCCTACAGTCAATATCATATTAAATAGAGAAAAACTGAAACCATTTCCTGCAAGATCAGGAACAAGACAAGGATGTCCATTCTCTCTTATCTTATTCAATATTGTGATTGAAGTCTTAGGCAGAGCAATCAGAGAAGAGAAAGAAATAAAAGGGATACAGATAGGCAAGAGAGGGGTCAAATTATCCTTATTTGAAGATGACATAATCCTCTACCTAAAGCACCCACAAAATTCCTCTAGAAAACTCTAACACCTAATCAACTCCTTTAGCAAAGTAGCAGGATACAAAATTAACAGTCAAAAATCAGTAGTTTTCCTTTACACAAGTTGTGAGCAGGAAGAGAAGGAAATTAAGGCAACAATCCCTTTCAAGATAGCCTACCAAAAACTTAAATACTTAGGAATCAATCTAACCAAAGACCCTGAAGATCTCTACAAAGGAAACTTCAAAATATTAAAGAAAGAAATCTGAGAGGATACTAGAAGGTAGAAGGACCTCCCTTGCTCATGGATGGGGAGAATCAATATTGTAAAAATGGCTATACTATCAAAAGTAATTTACAGATTTAATACAATTTCCATTAAAATCCCAATGACAGATTTTGCAGAAAAAGGAAAAAAAAATCCAAAAATTCATATGGAAACACAAAAGACCTTGTAAAACCAAAACAATCTTAAACTGCAAAACCAGTGCAGACAGGATCACAAATCCTGACTTTAAACTATACTATAGGGCTATAGTAGCATAAACAGCTTGATACAGGCACAAAAATAGGCTTGAAGACCAATGGAACAGAAGTGAACACCCCAAAATACACCCTTGCAACTTCAGCCAGAAAGGGGCTAAGAACACAAAATGGAGAAGAGATAGCCTCTTCAACAAATGGTGCTGGGAAAATTGGATATACATCTGTAGAAAAATGAAAACAGACCCATATCTCTCAATTTACACAGCAGTTAACTTGCAATGGAGAAAAGACCTCAACATAAAACCAGAAAATTTAAAGCTACTAGAAGAAAAGATAGGAAACATGCCCCAACACATAGGTATAGGAAAGTATTTCTTTAACAAGATGCCAATTGCTCAGGAAATCTGACCAAGAATTGACAAATGGGATTACATGAAATTAAAAAGCTTCTGTGTAGCAAAGGAAACAATCAACCGAGTTAAGGAAGAGCCCACTGAATGGGAGAAAATCTTTGCATCCTACATATCCAACAGAGGACAAATTTCAAGAATTTATAAGGAACTCAGGAAAGCAAATCCCAAGACAGTAAATAATCCAATACACAAGTGGGCAAAAGAAATGAACAGACAGTTCTCAAATGAAGAAGTGCATAAGGCTAAGAAGCATATGAAAAAATGCTCAGTATCCCTAGTCATTAGGGAAATGCAAATCAAAACAACTCTAAGATTCTACTTAACTCCTATAAGAATGGCCAAGATCAACAAAACAAATAATAATAAATGCTGGGGAGAATGTAAAGAAAAACAGACCCTCTTACACTGTTGGTGGTAAATTGTTTCAACCACTTTGGAAATCAACATGGAGATACCTCAGAAAACTAAAAATAGAACTGCCATAGACCCAGCTATACCACTCCTGGGAATATACTCAAAGGGAGACCAGTCATCATACTACAGAGACCCCTGGATCTCCATATTCAATGCAGTACTTTTCACAGTAGCAAGGATATGGAACAAACCAAGATGCCAATTAACAAAAGAATGGATAAGTAAATTATGGTACATATATAAAATGGAATATTACTCAGCAATAAAAAATAAAACAATGTAATTTGCAGCAGAATGGATGGAACTAGAGAATATCATTTTAAGTGAAAGAACACAACCTCAAAAAGAGAAATACCATGTGTTCTCACTCATCTGTGGGAGCTAAATCTTAAAGAAAGAAAAAATCCTATACATAAGTTGATGTATAAAAATACATAGTTAAACTTAGTGAAGAAGGGGAAATATAAAGAGTAGAAAGAAGGTGGGGGGAACTAGCAAA
Organism: Pedetes capensis; assembly: GCA_007922755.1. NCBI lineage: Eukaryota > Metazoa > Chordata > Mammalia > Rodentia > Pedetidae > Pedetes > Pedetes capensis. Next base: position 33,390 of record VMDO01017332.1, on the reverse strand, counting down.
GGGAAGCGAAGATTGTGGAATGTGGGATGGGGAGAAAAAACAATGTAGACGGACAAAGGGAGAGAGGATAATCTCAATGTAAATGAGGCAACTTCATGAGTACATGGGAAAAATAGGGGAACATAACCCAAATATGCATATGAGTTTTACTACATATTAGTCAAAAGATTCCATAAACTACATAAGTTGATAAAAGTGTAACTGAAAGTGATGTAATAGTTGCATAATGGAAAAAGCAAATGCTGTATTACTCTGTATCCCACCAACATTTACCAATAAAGGAGAAAAAAACCCCATAGTTGTATAATGCTGCTGTCAGATAAAGCAACTTAAACTGAAGCAAGGGAGACAGACAAGGAAAATTTGAGGGACGTGGGAAAGATAGGGTTTTCCTGTCAGATCTCAGAAGCTAAGCAGGGTCTCACCTGGTTAGTATTTGGATGGGAGACTGCCTGGGAATGCCAGGTGCTGTAGGCTTGAAGAAGGACCTGGCAACCCACTCCCAAAAAACCGTCAGCCATTGAAAACCCTATGAGTAGCAGAGAAGCACTGACACGTTTCACCTGTTATACCTAGGGTTGCTATGATTTCGACACCCACTTGACGGCACCTAATAACAAGATATAATAGGAATTTCCTCAACTATCCCATGTAGGCATTTTAGCAATGCTCCTTATCTGATCTGCAAATCTATACCAGACACGTCCTGGGACCAAGTTGAGCAATGTAATCTCACAAGGCCCCAAATCATATATATATCTGTTGTGAAGACACCTAGGGGTGTGACTCTCTTTATATGCCTGCACTTGGCTCTGAAGTATGTACTATCTCCTCCTCTTTGTCTAATAAACTCTAAACTCTTCTCAAAAAATAAAAATAAAAAATTAGGGCTCATTAAGCTGAGAGCCCTCTTTTATTTACTATTTACTGATATATTTTTTGGACAGTCTTGCTATGCAGCCCAGGCTGGCCTTGAACTCCAGATCTTCCTGCCTCCACCTCTGACTGCTGGGATTTAGGCATGTGCCACTATGCCTAGCTGTCAGGGTCCTCTCTTGCATTGTAATAACAGCCCTCGGTTAAGAATTAATCTTCACATTGCCCATGGGAATTGGATTTTGGGGAAGTGCTGTTACTCTGGCAACTGGTACTGTTGTGAGTAAAAAAAGTCCTTTTTTTTTGCTTTGTCTGGTCTGCCAGTATCTGTGAAGCTGTTGTCAAGTGCTTTCAAGTTGGCGTCTGACTCATAGTGACCCTATATATAAGAGGTGAAACACTATTGTCAGTGCTTCTCTGCTATTCATAGGGTTTTCAATGGCTGATTGCTTTTTGGGAGTGTCTTGCTGGTTCCTTCTTCAAGCCTACAGCACCTGGTGTTCCCAGGCAGTCTCCCATCCAAGTACTAACCAGGTGCAACCCTTCTTAGCTTCCAAGATCTGATGGGATTGGATGCCACAGAGGTACAGCTGCAGGCCTGTGAAACTATACAGCTTTTTTTTTTAAAAAAAAAATTACTTTTATTCATTTACTTATTTATTTTTGCAGTTCTGGGGATTGAACCCAGAGCCTTGTGCATGCTAGGCAACCACTTCCCCACTGAGCTACCTCCCCAGCTCTACAGCAGACTTTCTTAAATTAAAAGTAATATAAGACCTCAAGCCCTCAATTTTTGACATGTTGCTGTTGTTGTTGTTAGGTGCTGTCGAGTTGATATCCAGCTCATAGCGACCCTATGTACAACAGGTGAAACACTATTGCCAGTGCTTCTCTGCTGTTCATAGGGTTTTCAATGGCGGATTGATTTTTGGGAGTGGGGTTGCTGGGTCCTTCTTCAAGCCTACAGCACCTGGCATTCCCAGTCTGTCTCCCATCCAAGTATTAACCAGGTCCAATGCTGCTTAGCTTCTGAGATCTGACTGGATCGGATACCACAGGGCTACAGCTGCAGGCAATTCTTGACATAGGCCATTCAAATCCCAACTGCTTCACCCTTGCTCTGCCTCTGATGTAGCCACTGGCATCATAGAGCCTTCACCTCTCTCTACCCAGGAACAACCTGACAGCATGTGGCCAGGCATGTGCTGCTGGATTTCTCACTGTCTGCTCTTGGGCTTCTCCAGAATTCTCTTGCAGCAAGCACCTGATGAGCATGCATGCATGCACAGTGGGGAAGTGTGGGAAAGTTAGCACCATGGGACCATTGTTGACCCATGCAGAAAGATGGTATTTTCACATATGGAACTAGCAAAGACTGGATCAGAGCAGGACTCGGGAAGAACAGGGATTTTGATTGGTAGCTAATTTTTGTGCTATGTACTGTTGGAAGATTCAAAGATGAATAAAATATAAAAAGGAACAAAAGGAGAAATAGGACATATTAGAAATATTATTAATACAGAGCATATTTCAAATTCAAACTGAGAGGCCAAGAAGGCAGTTGGATACATGAGTCTCAAATTTAGGAGATATCTACGCTCCTCCTGGAGAATAGGTTGGGGGCATGTGTAGTGCTTTGATTTTAATCAAGTAGGGCGTGGTCATCTACTCTGAGTAAGTTTGAACCTTGACACTATTGGATAATGTTTGAAACAGTTGCTGTGAGAACTTTGATGGAGAGTTGATAAGTGAGGAATGGAGCGGTTACAAAGAGGCAGCAAGTGTCCAGCCAAAGACAGATATGGTCATGGGCCCAATAGCATGAATATTAACTGCGGTTGAGGAGGTTACAGATTTGTGCGATTAGGTATGAGGAGGGCCGACAGTATGCATCCAGAGTTGGTCCTGACAGAAATGTGTGGTGCACAGAGGAAAACGGTGCACCAGTAACAGTGGGTACAGCTGCTGCAGATTCCAAGGTGTGCCGCAGCCACTGCCAGCTGCCTGCTTGTTTTCCATTGGACCCATTTTTCTTGCTAAGAGTGCTCAAACCTTGTCCAGATCAGAGTTGCCCACATGCTCTGGCTCATTATTGGTCTGCACCTTGAAACTAGGATAGCCTAGTGCTGGGTGGTGAGATGTGACAAAAAGTCTGTCGGAGGAGGATTTCCTGCAAAATATTTTGCCTCCTTGCTAAAGAGCAAAAAATGGTCCTGCTGTTCACTATTTTAGCTGGAAGCATGGCAGCTCTCTTTTGACCATGAGGAAAAGGCTAAGAAAATCATAGAGACTCTAGCCTGGGTATCACATTTTCTCTCCTTCCCGATTTTCTGTCAGGAAGACCAGTGATCTATTTGTTTTAGCCACCCTTAGTCAGATGTCACTGTTCCTTTTTAGTTGGCTAGACCTGCCATAACTAAGTACCACAGACTGAGTGGCCTAAAACCAGAGAAATTTACTTTTTCATAGTTCTGGAGGTTAGATGTCTGAGATCATGGTGCCGGCAGGGGTAATTTCTTGGCAGGCCTCTCTCCTTGGTTTGTATATCTTTGTCTTCCTTCTGTATCTTCACATGGTCTTCCCTCTGTACACGTGTGTGTCCGGTTTTCCTCTTCTTATGAGGACATTAGTCATACCACATTAGGACCCATCCTGATGTCTTCATTGAGCTTAATCCCCTCTGTAAAGACCCTTTCCCCAAGTGCAGTCACATTCTCAGGTACTGGGCTTAGGACTTCAGTAAATGGATTTTGATCATCACAAAACAACCAGTGAGTGGTAACTATAACTGACAGTTAATAGTTTTGATTTTCAGACTCTTGTACTTCACCATTTGACAACCACAAGAGAAGACCTTTATGAGGTGATTCTATTTGTCACTTTTTCTGCCACTTCATTCATTCACTCAACAGGTATAAACGTGACTGGTGATATAATAGATGCTGCAGGCAGATAGGAGATTAAGAGAAGGAGATTAAGAGAATACTCTATAGATAACAAAATATATGGGCTAGAACTGGAAGGAATTCTTAAGGTCATCTAGATGGAGAATTGTAAAATGCAGGAGCAAGAAGGAACCTTGGGGCTGGGATTTAGCTCAGTTGGTAGAGCACTGCTCTGTAGTCTCTAAGCTCCCAGGTTCAATTCCCAGTACCACAAAAGTGGGAGAAGGATGTGGCAACCCACTCCCAAGGCAATCCTGAAACAATCAGCCATTGAAAACCCTATGAAGGGCTCTATGAGTGGGACAGGACTCCACGGCATCTAACAACAACAAAGAAGGAACCTGGGCTGAGGTTTAGCTCATTTGGTAGAGTGCTGCTCCGCCTTCTCTGAGGACCGAGATTCAATCCCCAGCACCACAAAAATGGGAGAAGGATTTGACAGTCCACTCCCAAAGCAATTCTGAAACAATCAGCCATTGATTAACCCTACAAGGGTCACTATGAGTTGGACCTGACTCAGTGGCACCCAATAACAGAAGAAACCTCTGTGTTGTCTTGTCCAAGTTTTCTATGATGTTTAGGAAATCAGGTGTCCCCCTCCCTATATTTTATAGAGCATTTCACATCCTATCACCAAAACAAAAAAAAATGGCGTCTTGTTGTTAGGTGGCATTGAGTTGGGTCTGACTCATAGCAATGTTGTGTACAACAGGACGAAACACTACCTTTTTTTTTGGTGTTTGAACCCATTGTTGCAGCCACTGTATTTCTTGTCATTTTGAGTCATGCCATATCAGCAAAAGGACATCCCAGGGGGTTTGCTCCATTCCCATCATTAATGTTGACTCTACTTTGAGGAGGCAACACTTCCCCAGTCATTTCTTGATTGCCTTCCAGCCTGGAGGGTTCATTTTCCTACACTGTATTTGACAGTGCTTCTCTGTTATTCATAGGGTTTTCAATGGCTAATTGTTTTGGGATTGGGCTGCTGGGTCCTTTTCCCTAGGCTGTCTTAGTCTGGCAGCTCAGCTCAAATTTGTCCACCATGGGTGGCCCTGCTGGTATTTCAAAAAGTGGTGGCATAGCATTCAGCATTAGAGTAACACACAAGACTCCACAGCACGACAAGCTGACAGATACCTTGGGGGATCTCTGTAGCTCTTAAAAGAACCCAGTAAACCTACTAAAATCTAGTAAGAGAATCTTACTTTTGGTGGGGTAAAGTGATCTTTCTTGAGTACTTACTGTTTTCTAGACATTATGCTAATACCCTGTAAGAGGATTATTTCATTTAGTTTAATTATTACAAAAAAATTCCAGGTATTATTATTATTATTACATTCCTTTTACAGAGGAGGAAACTTAAGTTTAGAGAGATTGTACAGCTTGCTAAAGTCATAAAGTTTGTGAACAGAAGAGCTGGAATTAAAACCCAGTCTAACTCCACAACCTATATTATTATTTTAAGTGTTGTATATTTTTTTTTGCCTGAAGCTGTACCTCTGTGGTGTCCTACCTCATCAGATCTTGGAAGCTAAGCAGGATTGGGCCTGGTTAGTACTTGGATGGGAGACAGCCTGGAAATACCAGGTGCCGTAAGCTTGGGAGATGGACCCAGCAACCCACTCCCCCCAAAACAATAATCCATTGAAAACCCTATGAATAACAGAAAAGTACTAACAATAGTGTTTTGCCTGTTGTACGTAGGGTCACTATGAGTTGGACACTGACCTCATGGCACTGAACAACAACAACAACAACATATTCATTTTAACTTTTCATTGTGGAAATTTCAAACACATAACAAACTTGAATGCCCATGTACCAAATCGCCCAGCTTCAATGATTCCCATCTCATGGCTGGTCTTATTTTATCTGTTGTTCCCTCCCTACCTACATGTGCCTTTTTTCTCCTGTCATATTTTAGAGCAAATTTTAGATATGATCATTTCATTCTAGAATACTGCAGTATGTGTCAGGGTATATATATATATATATAGTGTGTGTGTGTGTGTGTGTGTGTGTGTGTGTCTGTGTCTGTGTCTGTGTGTGTGTGTGTGGTGCTGGGGACGGAACCCAGGGCCTGGATCCCCAGCCTAGGGCTAGCATTCTTAATCACCATTCCTGTTCCTATTTTACAGATGAGGAAGCAGGCTCAGACAAGATAAAAGATGCCCAAAACCAAAGAATAATAAAGTGGCTCAAGACAATATCATTTTAGTTACTATCTATATTTCCATCCTTGCTCCTCAGTTCCTCTCCATCTGGCCTAGGAAAGCCAGAGTTACTCATGAAGTGTTTCAGGGATCTTTCCTTCACCTGAGATGAAGTACCTAATATGCACTGGCACACACAACATAAAGAAGAAAACATGAACTTCAACTTTTAATATTTTGGTATTTGCAATGTTGGGAACATAGGATTCTGATCTTTAAAACCATTGGCCTGTTTTTATCATACCTTGTCTTTATGAAGGTACTTATTGTTCTGATTCTGCACATATAATTTCAGTATAAGACAAACTATATCCATGTTAGGTTTCTATATATATTTTAATTTTTGTTTTCATAGCTAACTATGATTCCTAGTAAGATCAAGAACTTCCCAGGTTAGGTGCCACTTGGTGCCATATAGGCAAGCACTATATCTCTTTTGTTTAATGTTGCTTCAGATCTGAATAGCCCACCAGTGATAATAATAATGATAATAATGATGATGATAATAATAATAATAATGATAATGATAATAATAATGGATTCTCAGTAAATACTTATCCCAATGCACTTTATTCCTGACAAGAGGTTTTGGTAATTATTGTGATACCATTGTATCTAAAATTGCACATAGTTTGTAAACATTATGTATGATTTTAAAACTCATTGAGCCAAGCCAAAGAAAAGAGGGAGGGAAGAGAGAGAAAGATTTCTAAAGAACTTGAATAATAGTTAAGTCCAATCCAATGTGGTATAAATGATGTAATCTTTTTGGGTTGTTGTAGGAATTAAAGAAGAGATGTGCCTTTGCTTGTGGATAACTGACTGTCTTGTAGATAGTTGCCAGGTAGTTCATGTCCTTCATTACCTCCAAATCTGGGGAGGAACTTGGGGTCTCTTATTGGCATGATTTTGTGGTATATTTGTTGTTGTTGTTGTTGTTAGGTGCCATCAAGTCGGTATCCGACTCATAGCGACCCTCATAGGGTTTTCAATGGCTGACTGTTTCGGGATTGCCTTGGGAGTGGATTGCCAGGCCCTTCTCCCATTTTTGCGGTGCTGGGAATTGAACTCGGGACCTCAGAGACTGCAGCGCAGTGCTCTACCAACTGAGCTAAATCCCAGCCCTGTGGTATATTTAAGCCCAGCATTATGAAGAAGGCATACAGTATGGCATACAACTGTTATAAAAGACAGTATGCCCCCTGCCTCACCCCATGCTGTCATTCTATGTGATTTTACCAGCACAAGATGAATAGTCTTCAAGAGTCCACTAGTGAATATGTTTCTAGAGGCATTGGTGATTCTCCACTACTGGTGAAAGCTGTATGCCTGTTAGATAGTCAGAGCTATACCGAATTGATATGGTGACAGTTTTAGAATCAGCCCTTGGTTTGGTTTGGATTTTTAAATTTAAGTTTCCAAATTCAAGTTCTTCTGGTCCCAGGGCACTTGTTGGTTGCCACCCAATTTTTTGTCCTAGGATTTTGTCCTAATCTAAAGCAAATCTATCCTAAATGTTTCTCTTTTGTCCAGCTTTGGACACCTGGCTCTGGCAAGAACCTGTTGTTCTGGCATTTGATGTTCTTCACAAGCCAGCACATTCTTGCATAGAGATAAAGATGAGATTATATGTTACAAAGGCGTAGATATTGATTGTCATTGACCTACTTATACACAGTAGAGTTCTGTTCGACCACAAGAAAAGAAGGTCAGGCCATTCTTGTTTTGCTTCTGAAGATAAATTATATGGTAATATGCCATTTTATCCACTTTTATGAGATGTACACCAAAAGATGGTTTGATTTCCAGTGAGCTCAGAATAATTCAATTTTTTTCTGTCCTAAGTTTGAGTGAGTGGTAGAATTTCTCTTATTAGGTATTTATTCTTAAATTTTATTGGTTTGTTTAGATTCATATTATATTACTTATAATCTTGCCAGTTTTGTGCTCTTGTAGAAGACTATTTAGGTTGCTATACAGACCAGAGTTCTGAATATCCATCTCATTTGTCTAGTCTTGGGCGTGACATATTGCCTGGATACGCAAAAACTGAATTTCTCTTGACACAGCCTTTCTTGATTTTATTACCTTATTCTTAGGATTTGACAGCAAAATTCCCACTGCAGGTTCAAACACTATATTCTCTACCTGAAATATCCAGAGAAAGTGAGATGGTCAATTATGAAGCATTCCCAGAAGAGTGAAAAAAACCCTCCAATTCAGAAGTCTCTGTAAGCCTCTCTCTGGCTCTTATGGCCAAAGTACCTTCTGTAACAGTTTCTATACTGCCCACTTCCCAGGGAAAAGAGCATATTCTTAGTCAATATGGCTATCTCCTTGAGCCAGGGTTGAGATTGATTTCCTTGCAGGCACATGGGCTCCATGGAGAAGAGGTGGTTACCAGACGAGGCTCTGTTTGGAAGAATGAAGAGGAAACAGAGGCCGGACATGGAAGCAACACTGTTCCACTCAGTTGCAATAGAAGGGAGCAGGAAAATTTAAAGAATATGAAGGAGGTAAGTGTGTTGTTCACGTGTTGTGAGAAACGAGGGAAGACATCTAATCTTGGCAACTGGTGGTCTATTTGATAAGAACCAGACAAAATAGATTTAATGGCAAGAGGTGATAAGTTCAGTTTTAGATGAGCTGAATTTGAGATGCCAATGGGATAATCCAAACAGTAGTTTAATATGCTTAAAAGTAAGACTTGGCCTGAAGATATGTGTCTAGGGTTCATCAGTGTATGAAGAGAATTGAAGCCATTGAGTGGATAACCCAAGAAGTGAACTGAATGAAAACAAACAACAAAAAAATGCATGCAAAGTAAAAAAACAACAAAACAAACAAAAAAAGAGGAGAATTAAAAAATCCCTGAGATGAGAAATAGTACTAGAGCAGATGAGTAAGGTAGGAGGAAAAATCTGGAAAATTTATTACCAGAGAAGCTGAGGGATGAGAATGTTTCAAGAAGCAATGATGGCTACACTGTCAAAGCCTTCAGAGGAGTGAAGAAAAATATGGACATAGAAGCATCCATTGAACCAATGGCAAGAATATTGTCTGTGATAACACTTGTGATGGACTGCTGGGGACAGAAGCTTGAATGGACTGCAGTGATATGTGTGTAGAAAATGAGGAATTAGAGGAGGTACAAGTAATTAGCTATTTAAAATGGCAACAGTTAAGTGTTTATTAAAACAAGATAGACTTCAGAGTGTTTAAATGCTAAACAGCAGGTCTGATTCAAGATGGGGACATACATCCAGAATAAATGTATTTCTTCCTTCTAAGAAAAACATATGTGATAGTGCTCATATTTGACATTTGTGCATTGGACTCTCTTTTCAATGAATATAAAGAAAGGGTTTGACCTGAAAAAAAAAAGATGGGAAGCATACATAGTTTTATCTCTAACCCTTTCACAATCCTGTTGATCTAAAGTCAGCTCTGTGGCAATTCTGAAAAACATTCACATGGCCATCAATAGACCAGAAACAATGAGGGACTCATGGAAGACATAAAGGATGGAATTAGATCTTTGGCAAAAGCAAAGGTCCTAAAAACACCACCACCACCACCACTACCACCACCACCACCACCACCACCAAAAATCCAGTGGAGCTGGGTGTGGTGGCACACTCCTGTAATCCCAGTGACTCTGGATGTTGAGGCAGGAGGATGGAGAGTTTGAGTGCAGAGGAAGCCAGCAAACTCAGGGAGATCCTGTCTCTAAATAGATAGATAAAAACAGGTCTGGAGTGGGGTGGCTCAATGGTAGAACAATTGTCTAGTGTATACAAGGTTCTGGGTTCAATACTCCCAGTACTGCCTAAAAAAAGAAGAAAGCAACCAAAAAACCCCTCTCAATAGTGGCAGAAGGGACTATTGAAAAATTGAGTTTTCTCAAAAGAACTTTGAAAAAACCCCTCATGACCGGAGTTTGTAGGAGAATTGGGGGAGGAGGCAGTGGGTAAGCGTGGTCTATAGGCAGAGGGCAGGGTCATTACTTCCAAAATGGCTGCAGCTGGGTGAGGCTCAGAGAGGGCCCAGAAGGGCGTTTCTCCTCGGGCTGTAGGAAGAGAGCCTTGCTTCTGATAAGCTGTGATAGGGTCCTCCTTGGTGGGGTGGGATGTCTATATGAGCATTGGAGCAGAGCCAGTTAAGGTTCTGGCTACCACAATGGACATGGAGTCTCACATTCTGAAAGCAAGTTCCTGGCTATACTCTTGTGTTCACTCACTGTGGCCAGAGCTCCACTTTCCGTCAGGCAACCAATGTGGAGCACACAGTGACTTTACCCCAATAGCTACAAGTAATTCTCATTTATACACTGGAATAGATATGTGAAAAATTATCAGACATTTGCAAGTAGGATGAAGAAGAACTAATAAGTGATTAATGATGGAGGAATGAATTGAGTTAGGAAAGCAAAAAAATTTAAGCAAATCTTCATGAGGATTCCCAGACATGATGGAGGTGATCTTGAACCCACAAAACATTACAGATTATCTTTAAAAAGAGATACATGAATAACACATATTTTTGAAATTAAAGCAATAGAATAAATTTTATATAATTTTTAAAATGCATTGATATGACTAAAAAATTTGACAATCAGAAATATAATGCAAATGAATTTCTAAGAAGGTAGTGCAGAAAGTCAATAGTTGGAAATTATGGAAGAAAATTTAGGAGTGAATCTTCATTTGACTCAGTAAGTAGTTGAAGGTCTCCTATGTGCCCTTGCCCTCGTTGTTTGTTGTTAAGTGCCATCAAGTTGGGTCCTACTCATAGTGGTCCTATTTACAACAGAATGAAATATTCCCCAACACTGTGCCATGCCTGGTTCTCATAGAGTCTATAATTTAGTGAGGAGTAAAACAATAAAGAAAACATTACAAAATGATTGTCTTGTGTAGGATTGTGATAATTTTATGTGAAAAACAAGCACAATTATTAATAATAGTTGAAAAATATTTTTTTCAGAGAGGCTCTCTGTGTCTATAGCCATATTGCTCTGGTGTCCCATCTGGCCTGATCTTGGAAGCTAAGCAGGGTAGGGCCCGGTTATTCCTTGGATAGGAGACTGCCTGGGAATACAAGGTGCTGTAGGCTTGGGAGAAGGACCTAGCAGCCCACTCCCAAAACAATAAACCATTGGAAACCCTATGAATAGCAGAGAATCCCTGACATAGTGCCCACCATGGCACAGTGTTGTGTAGTGTTTTTTTCTGTTGTACATGGGGTCACTATGTGTTGGACCCAACTTGACAGCACCTAACAAAAACAACAACAACAACAGCAAGCTCTTTCTACAAAGACAGACTGACCTCAAATTTGAAACCTCTTGTCTCAGTCTGCTGAGTGCTGAGATTATAGGCCTGCCCATAACACCTGGCCCATACTTGAAATTTATATAATTTTAAACCCTTGACCAAGAAGCATTGGAAGTAATAACTTTAATATATTCGATGATTGACTATTGGGTACAAACTTCTGAGGTAGAAGCTATTTATGAGAAATATGAAGACATTTGAAGGAGGCAGGATGGTAATGTATGCCTGAGATCCCAGCACTCAGTAGGCTGAGGCGGGAGACTAACTAGCATTTGAGGCACGTTCGAGGCCAGCCTGGGCTGTATAGTGAAGTCTGGTCTCAGAAAAACAAAAACAAACAAACAAAAAACATAAACAAGGAAAGACAGGACTGAGAAAGACCTGAGATTTCACCCTTCTTATGAGGTGACAAGTTACATGGAAGCTGGCAAAATGCATGGGACTCCAGGTCTGAGACAAAGACTTTGTGACCCAAGGCAAAGCCAGTCCCTTCTGCACAGGCAGTGGGCTCGTGTCTAGCTGAGCCTCACTAAGCTCAGAGAACCCAAAGCTTTTGTTGGGGCTGCAGTGCGCCAGGATTTTCCCCCAGGGCTGGTCCTGTTACTATGGTGTGGGTTGGTGAGTGAAGCCACTCTTCTCTCCAGAGGGAGAGAGCCTCATCCAAGGCTGTTTTCTATACAAACATCCTTGAAAGCTAATCTGGAGCAAAGATATACTGAAATGAGAGACACCCATGGGGAATTGTCCCCCAGAAGGAAACCAAGACACAGAGAGACTGTGTGACTTGTTTCTGGCCTTAGAACTAAGTGGTAGCAAGGGCCAGGATCCAAACTAGAGTCTACCAGGTGATATTCTTAACCAGGGATTGGCAAACCATGGCATTCTGGATAAATCTGGGCCTCTTTTCATATGTCTGTGAACCAACAATGGTTCTCATGTTCATGAAGGTTTGTAAATTACAGACATATGTGGGAGAGACTGAACAACTCCAATAGAGACTAAAATATTTATGTAAAGAGTTTATTACCCGGTGCTTTTCACCAGTGCCCTTGACTGCCCTGGTGGACTGCTGAGTGGGGCTGCAGGGTCTAACCTAGTGTGAGGTGGTGGAAGTTGGGAAGACTCAAATTGAAAATCAAATCAGGCCTGGAAAGGTGCAGAAGAGTTGGGTGAGGAGAGGAGAGCAAGCTGATTCCACAAAGAAAGAGGGTCCCTGAGTGAAGAAATACTCTACAGCCACCACCCACATTAATGTGAGCCACCCTGCCCCAAGCTCAGCATGAGTGGTGGCTATCACTCCTGTGCAACCAGCCAGTGTGTGGGACTGTGGGCAATGAGATGTGAGACTAACTTCTGACACGAGGTGGCTGAAACATGGCCTCTTGGTCACGTATACTGCTGTCAGGCCAGAGGACGGGGAGACATCCTGTACTCCTTTCTTTTCCTCACCTCCTTTCTCACCCATCTATCCTATCTCCAAAATAGACACTGAAGGCACCCCATCACCTCCTGAGCCCCAGTTAGAACCGCCTCCTGAATGTATCTGCCGCTCACTCTCGTTCCTCACTTTGCATCTCCCTTGCAGCAACCACCGTGGAACTTTTAAGACTCAAGTCAGATGCTGCTATCCCTAGCCCCCACCCTCTGATGGCTTCTCCTCATATTTAAAATAAAATTCAAACTCCTTCTCATGGCCCCGCACCCTCCTTAGCCTGATTTTCTCTTCTTTCTTTCCCTTTGCCTTGGTTTCTCAAATTCATCTTTTTGGAGATACTTTCTCTGATTAACATTATTAAAGTTATCCTCACTCTTGCAATTTGTGGTCCTGAACCCTGCTTTATTTCTCCATGACACTTATCCTTTCTTTAAGTTTTTATTTTATCCTCGGGATGTGGTGGCACATGCCTGTAATCACCGTACTTGGGAGGCTGGGGGCATGAGTATCCTGAGTTTGAAGTCAGCCTGGGCCGTGTAAGGAGTTAAAGGCATCCAGGTCAACATAGTGAGACTCTGTCTCCAAATATCAACTAAACAAAAAATTATATTTATTGATTTAATTTTTTTTAACATCTTTCTCAAGCCCTCACTAGAATGAAAGATTGCTGAAGGCAGGGATAGACTCTTGTTTAGAGGTCTAGTCCCTGTAACTGGGAGAGTGACTGTTGCTTAACAGAAGTGTTGATGCATATTTAGTGGAAGAATGCGTACCTTAAAATGAGCCTCATACAGAAACACACTGTGTATTTCCTATGATTAAACAAAATGTTAGCAGTGAGGTATAAGCTGATCTGTTTGTTGATAGAAGTTGACAAGAACCACCTGGCTTTTCTGGTTTCAACAGTGAGGGTCCATGAAAGAAGCAGGTATGGAGGAAGAGATATATAGGTACATGGGCCAGGCGATGGAGGTGCCAGTGATCAAATCCAACCTTGTTTTTCTGGCTAATACTTCTTCCTTTTTAAAAATTTCATTCAGTCCAAATAAAATTTATTTCAAATAGATTATGGCCATGAAAATTAAAATTAGCAGCCTCTGCAAAAACACACACATGTAAATTAAAAAATAATTTTCTTATCCTCTTGGAGTCAAGATCTAAGACACAAATGTACAGATATGAGTATATTACAAAGCAAACATTCAACCTAAAATTATTGAGGAAGGTAGAAGATAATGAAGGCATTAATGTATGAATAAGTATGTAGTATGCTAAGCTTATGAATTATAGACTCAGCCAATAACACATTTTTCCAAAAACCAGAGGAAATATTTAACATATTTATAGACTATTTTTGAATAACTATAATATTTTTCTTTATTACTAACTTTTTTCTATATTGTGCTCTAAAGCTGGGAGGAAATCTATTTTCATAATTTAAGTTAAAAATTCACAAATGAGATACAGTAATGTCCTTTTGGGCATTCTTAAAGAGTCACAAAATAGAAATAGCTTTCAAATTATTTCCTCAAAAGTAGGCTGCAAGTAAGTCATGTCCTAGCTGACACTGCTAATTGTCATGCTGTATGGACAGATTTTCAGTCTCAGCCTCTGTATAATTCTGTCTGGATGTCCTGCCATCTAGTGGAACAAGTCTGACAGGACCTCTGGGAACCTGGTAACACAACCAGTTGGTTTGTGTGGTCATTTTGTATCAGTGTTAGGAACAAAAGTGACCAGCAGAGGGCTCCCAAGATTGCTGACCTACTCTTAGTTAATCATACAATTTCAGTTAAAAGTTTTGATAGATTGGAGAGGTGGCCTAAATATATGGGCTAAAGAGGGCTTAAGATACCATATCACCCTCTTGGGGTGGGTATTTTATTAGCTGCTTAAAGCACATAATTTCCATAGGACCCTGGGGTTATTGCTGAGGTATTGGCAAAAGATGTACCCTTGTTTCCCTACTGGCAAATTGAGAGTAAGATTCCTTCTGCTCAAGCTCATTACAAGTCTGCAGCCATAGCACCATAGGACCTGATCCCACCTGATTTCAGAAGCTAAGCAGAGTTGGCCTGGTTAGCCTTGGATGGGAGACCACCTGGGAACACCAGGTGCTACAGGCTAGGGAGAAGGACCTGGCAACCCACTCCCAAAACAATCTACCATTGAAAACCTTATGAATAGCAGAGAAGTACTGACATAGTACTGGGCATGGTACAGTGTAAGGGAGTGTTTTTTTCTGTTCTACATAGGGTCACTATGAGTCAGAACCGACTCAACAGCACCTAACAACAACAACAACAACAACAAGCTCATTACAAATGATTCTTTTCTTTCCAAAGAAAGCTAACCAGTCTCCATATAATCAACTATGCCAATTCCTGTTGTTGTTGTTGTTAGGTGCCATTGAGTCTTATAGCCATCATAGGGTTTTCAATGGCTGATTGTTTTGGGATTGCTTCAGGAGTGGATTGCCACATCCTTCTTCCATTTTTATGGTGCTGGGGATCAAACCCAGGTCCTCACAAAGTGCAAAGCAGGTGCTCTAATGACTGAGCTAAACACTAGCCTGCCAATTCCTCTTGGTAGTTATTAAATATTGTATGGGGGAGGCGACTGAGACACTGGCTTATTTTGATACAAGGCAAATTGGAGAATGTGTTCAAGATCGTGGGAGCACAAAGGGAGTGAGGAGCAAGGCGTGAGCTCAGGGAAGGGAATAGAGAGGAGTGTGTGGGCTGGAACCTCTTTCAAGGAAGTTTTGAAGTTGGAGGATCCACACTTGAAAGATTACATGCCACCAGCTTACCCATTCTTCTTAGGATGTCACCATGGAAAACCTGTCTTCAGGATCTTGAGAGACAAAGACATAAGAGTTATTGAAGGCAGTCTCAGAAAATCCTGAGGTTTAAAATCGAGTGTGGTGGTGCATGCCTATAATACCAGCAGGAAGATCACAAGTTTGAGGCCAGCCTGGGCTACATAGTGAGCTCAAGGCCAGTCTGGGATATCTAATGAGACACTGTCTCAAAAAACCAAAAAACCAAAAACAAGACCAAAAACAAAAAAAAAAAAAAAAAAAAAAAAAAAAAAAAAAAAAAAAAAAAAACAAAAAAAAAAAAAAAAAAAAAGAAAGAAAAAGAGCCAAGGCTTAAATTTCTCTCTCTCCTTGTGTGTGTGTGTAAAACAGGATTAATTGACACTAAGCTTGTTTTTTGCAAATAACAAGTGTATGTGCAGTTTCAGTGTGGATTAAACACTAATCTTAGAAGATATGCAGAAATGCACAAACATCTATGGAGAACAAGTTCTCTTGCTCTTTCTCCAAGTTTTATGATGCTGGTCTTAAGTCAGTCTTACTTCTATAGACAACTACAGGCAAAAAAATTATTACACTAATTTGAATCCATTTGTTCATAGGTTTTGTTAGCTTTTGCATTGCTCAACAGGTAAACTCTTAGATCAGACTTGGAGTGGATGTATGTAGAGAGGAGAAATATAATGTGCAGAGGCACAGGAAAGGTTATGCTTCAGGGACTGGAGAGAGAAACAAAGAACACCATGCTCAGGAAGCACAGTTTCAATGGGGAGAAGTCAAATATAAATAGGATTTTTGTGACTTGTTCACTTATTTGGATGTTATCATCTGTCTCTCAGGAGAACCTTCAGGATCAGTTTGTTTTCCAGAATCTAATCTTCACCTTTAGGTCATTTTTGTTGTTGCTGTTGTAATTGTTATTGTTGGAAGGTGGTGTTGATTTGAGTCCAACTCATAGTGACCCATTGTACAATAGGATGACACACTTTCCAATTTTGTGGCAGGCACATGATCTTATTTATGTTTAAGTCCATTGTTGCAGACAATGTGCCAAATCACCGAGTTGAGGGTCACCGAGTTGAGGGTTTTCCTTTTTTTCATTGACCTGCCACTCTCCCAAACATGATGTCTTCTCCAGAGATTGGTCTCTCCTGACAACATGTCCATAATACGTAAGACACAGTCTAACCACCCTTGCTGCCAAGGAGCACTCTGGTTGCCCTTCTTCTAGGACAAATCTGTTTTTCTTTTGGTAGTCCATGGTATATTAAATATTCATCTCTAGTACCATAATTCAAAAGCATCATTTCTTCTTTTGTCTCCCTTATTCGACATCCAGTTTTCAAAACCATATGATGCAACTGAAAATACCATGGCATGAATCAGTCACAGGTTTCATCTTCAATGTGATGTCTTTACTTTTCAACACTTTAAAGAGGTCTTTTGGAACAGCTTTTCTCAATGCAATGCATCTTTTGATTTCTTGACTTCTGCTTCCATGGGTGTTGCCTGTAGAACCAAGCAAAGCAAAATCTTGGACAACGTCAATCATGAAGTTGCTTACTGACACAGCTGTAAGGATTTTTGTTTTGTTGATATTGAAGTGCAATCCATACTGAAGGCTGTGTTCTTTGGTCTTCACCAGTAAATGTTTCAAATTCTCTTCACTTTCAGCAAGCAGAGTTGTGTTATCTGTATAACGCAGGCTGTTAATGAGTCTTCCTTCAATCCTGATGCTGTGTTCTTCTTCATAAAGTCCAGCTTCTCTGATTATTTGTTCAGCATAGAGATTGAAGAAATATGGTGAAAGTACACAGCCCTGATGCACACCTTTCTCAATTAAATGAGGAAATGTTTCCTTGTTCTGTTTGAATGACTGCCTCCTGGTCCATGTACAGATTCTTCATGAGTACAATTAAGTGCTCTGGCATTCCAATTCTTTGCAATGTTATCCATAATTTGTTATGATCCAAACAGTCAAATGCCTTTGCATAGTCACTAAAACATAGATAGACATCTTCCTGGTATTTTCTGCTTTCACCTAATATC
Source organism: Pedetes capensis (assembly GCA_007922755.1). Lineage (NCBI taxonomy): Eukaryota > Metazoa > Chordata > Mammalia > Rodentia > Pedetidae > Pedetes > Pedetes capensis. The sequence goes on along the minus strand of VMDO01017332.1, from coordinate 15,712 downwards.
CATCTGACATCAGCAATTATGTCCCTGGTTCGTTGCCGCCTTCTGAATCTGGCTTGATTTTCTGGCAATTCCTTGTCTATATACTGCTGCAATTGCTTTTGAAGGATCTTTTTTTTTTTTTTTTTTTTTTTTTTTTTTTTTTTTTTTTTTTTTTTGTGGTACTGGGGGTTGAACCCAGGGCCTCACACCTGCATCCTTTGCAAGTGCTGGACCACTGAGCTGCACCCCCCAGCCCATTTTTTTACTTTTTGAGACAGGGTCTCGCTAAGTTACGCAGACTGCCTCTGGTCTCGAACTTGTGATCCTCCTGCCTCCACCTCCCGAGCCACTGGGATTACAGGCATGCGCCACCGCGCCTGGCTCTTTTTTAAAGGATCTTTAACAAAATTTTGCTTGCAATGAAATCATTTGATAGTGTCCACATACAGTTGGAACTGCTTTCTTGGGAATAGGCACAAATATGGATCTCTTCCAGTGAATTGACCAGGTAGTTGTTTCCAAATGTTGGCATAAACACGTTAGCACCTCCAGTGCAGCATCTGTTTGTTGAAACATCTCAATTGGTATTCCATCAATTCCTGGAGCCTTATGTTTTGCCAGTTCCTTCAAGGCAGCTTCCACTTCTTCCTTCAGTACAGTTGGTTCCTGATCATATACAACCTCTTGAAATTGTTGATCGTCCGCCAATTCTTTTTTTATTTTAATAATGACTCTGTATTCCTTCCATCTTCTTTTGATGTTTCTTGAATCATTTAATATTTTCCCTATATAATCTTTCATTGTTTTCATTTGAAGCATGACTTTTTCTTTAATTCCTTAAACTTGAGTAAAACAGAGCATGTTCTTCCCTTTTGGTTTTCTATCTCCAGGTGTTTTCACATGTCATTACAATATTTGATTTTGTCTTCTTGAGTTGCCCTTTGAAATATTCTGTTAGTTTCTTAAGTACATCATGTCTTCCTTTTGCTGTAGCTGTTTGATGTTCAAGGGCAAGTTTCCGTGCCTCTTTTGACTGGTAATTTGGTCTTTTCTTTTTTTCCTATCTTTTTTATTAACTTTTTACTTTCTTCATGAATGATTTTTTGATGTTATTCCACAACTCATCTGACCTTCTGTCATTAATGTCTAACACATTAAATCTGTTCTTCAGATGGTCTCTGAAGTCAGGTGGAATATACTCAAGGCCATACATTGACTTTTGTATACTTGTTCTAGTTTTCTTCAGTTCCAGTTTGAACCTACATATGAGCAGTTGATGGTCTGATCACAATCAGCACCTGGTCTGGTTCTGACATTTTATATTGAGGTTTTCCATCATCGCTTTCCGAAAATATAGTCAATTTTGTTCTCATACATTCCATCTGGTGGATTCCATCTGTATAGTTGCCATTTATGTTGGTGAAAAAATGTATTTGCAATGAAAAAGTTATTGGTCTGCCAAAATTCTATCGTGTGATCTCCAGCATTGTTTCTGTCACCAAGGCCATATTTTCCAACTACTGAGGCTTCTTTATTTCAAACCTTTGCATATTAGTCACCAGTAATTATCAGTACATCCTGATTGCATGTTCAATCTATTTCATATTGCAGGAGCTGGTAAAAACTTTCCCTATCTTCATTTGTGGCCTTAGTGGTGGGAACATAAAATTGAATAATAAATAGCTTTCAGCATCACAGCAACATGCAAGCCCCCACAGGATGGCAAACTGATAGACAGGTGGGTGTATTGTTGCTGTGAGGTACCCTCAAGTCAGATCTGACTCATAACACAGCAGGACAAAACATTACCAGTGGTTCTCTACTATTCATGGCGTTTTTCAATGGATAATTTTTGAGAGTGGGCTGCCAAATCCTTCTCTCTAGTGTGTCTTAGTCTGGAAGCTCAGTTGAAACCTGTCCAACATTGATAGTATCTGTCTACCTGCTAGTATCTGAAATATTGGTTGCATAGCTTTCAGCATCATAGTAACCCACAAGCCCCCACAGGAGGACAAGCTGACAGACACTTGAGGGTTGGACAGTTTTAGAAGGCTGAAATTTAGTTGCAAATGGGACATATACACAGATTGGATTACAATTATTTAGTCTAAAAATTAGAATTCTATTTATTAGGTTGAATAATTAGAACCCAGTTTTTGTTAGCTTTTGTTAGCTTTTGTCAGCTTTTACATCATTGATTATTACATTGCTTATATTTAATTTTACATTAAACTTATTATCAAAATAAGGAAGTAGGTACACAACTTACCATGAAGGAAGGTACAAGTCAGTATAGTTTGGAGCCCTGGAGTGGGAGGGCTCCCAAGAGCTTCTGAGATGAAATATGTATCACAGAACCAAATTCCCCTATTTCTTTCCCCAATCAGACCTGGGATCCACTTCATAGCCTAGAAACCCAAAGCATTTATAAAGACCTGCAATAGGGCCTAAATTGGGAATGAATAAAGCAAGACTACCTTTTTTTCTCTGGACTATTTCATTCTTTTCTAGAGGAGTTTTAAAAAAATTAAAATGTATCATAGAAAGAATGAAGTTCCTGTAGGTCATTTAAATATTTTTTGGTACAATTCCAGTTTCTACAAGTAACTTGTCTTAACCATATCATTCCTCCCAGTAAACAATTTTCCACTGAAACCCAGATTGTTTATTTCATTATTAATGCATCTCTCTCACTTACCTTCCTAAGTGAGAGCCCTTTCACCTACCTGCTTTAGGATAGGCATAAATAACAAGGTCATTGGCTTGGCTTGGAAATTCCAGACATGATCCCAGGCTTCACAGGTGGACCTAGGTTACAGAATTCCCTTCCTGTAGTCAGCACTTTGGAGTTCTCTTCCATCAAATACAAATCCTCTATCTTTTAAAAGGCCATTTGTGTCAGGAATCAGAGTCTTGTTTCAAACAAAAATTATCTCTAAGCACAAGGCTGCAGTCTCCATATCAGACTGGCAACGCAGCACTCAGATTCATAGAAAGAAACCAGCTACCGACCTGCTGTCTCAAGTTCCCAGGAGTTTAATTTTAACGTGACCAGGATCTTCTGTATTGTTTTTCATAATGGTCTTACCAATTTACATTCTGAAAAGCAGTTACTTCTTGTATTTCTTTTTTTCCTTTTTTTCTGGTTAAAAACCATTCCAACAGGTGTGAGGTGATTGTGGTTTTGATTTTCATTTCTCTGATGAATGCTGAATGATGTTCATATCTCTGCTGACCATTTGCGTATATGTTCAAATTCTTTGCCAGTTTTAAAATCAGATTATTTGCCTGCTTGCTCTTGAGTTAGTTTCTGTTTGGGTCTCAGATTTACTTGGGACCAGTTACCATAAAGTGAGATTCATAAGAAAGAAAAGACTCCAGGGTAATTATTAATCTTCAGGAGGATTTATTATTTGCTAGCAATAATCCAGACCAAGAAATCTCTGGAGAGCTGAACAAAGGGAAAATGGTGACCTGGGTTCTTTATGGAGGTCAGCAGAGAGGCACTCCCCTCTGCAAGGGTGCAGAAAAACTAGCCAAGCAGATTATAGAAGCAGAACAGCATTGATTAGTATTCAAGGTCTCACAATGGGGAAAAGGGTATGAAAACAAAGGTGGCCCTCTCAGGGTGGGCCTTCAGGGCAAATACTCGAACTGTACCTGAGGACCTGGAAAGAACAAAAGGGAGACTTTTAGAGGTGGCTGGGGAAAAAGGACAGAGGCTTAATAGTTATAGAATCATGAAATAATCCAACAGAATACTCTTGAAATTTTAATCTACAGAAAACAGGAGGTTACACAAAACATGAATTCCTCAGTCACTAAAATGACCACTTCATTGGTGAGGAGCTATATGAGGCACAAGAATCAATATCATAATCAGGCAATTACAGAAAACAAAATCTACAAGTTAGTTATAAAACTAAAGACCCTTGGCTAAGCAACTGGAAGGAAAGGGGACATTTAAGAAGGGACTTTTCGGGCCCACTTCAATATTGCAGAAAGGAACTTAAGTGACACACATGTGTAGTAACCCACTTTCAAAACCACACCACAAAGAAGCAAAAAGCCAATTAAAAGAGAGTCTTTATTAGGCCATGGAGGACTAAGGTCTCTCTAAAACCCATGGCCCTGAGGAACAGTTGTAGGGGGATTTATAAAGGCAAAAACTACATCCTGTGGGGCAGGCTTTAGGTTTAGGGGCTTTTCCAAGGTCCTGACATGGGTCACATAGGTGATAAGTAATAACTGGTTGGTACAGAAGCTAAGACAAGCAGTTAGAGTTTAACATTAACATATGACCTAGGGTGTAAAACAAACCATATTCCTGACCTACCCTATGCAAGTGGTAAGTGTATGTAGGGAATTATCTGGACACCACTGAGGTGGACCAGGTGGGTGCCGGGGCTGAGGCCCACTCAGTTAGGGCCAAGGTCTGGGCCCTCCCCAGATCCTGCTCTGTTCCTGCCACCTCCAGTTACCCTTAACCCAGGAATCTAGACTGGGACTATTTGACTCCCATAGAGCCAATATGGCTACCCAAGTCCCAGTTCACCTTTTACCTACTTTACTCCTATCCCTCCCATCAAGTGATCCAAGATGGCCCCCAAACAGCCCAGTTCTGATGTGACATTTTTCAACCTGATTGACTGCCCAGAGCTATCCGATTGGTTACTACGGAAAGTTCAGTGATTGGTCCAGCCTGCACCTAACTCCCCAATCGTAAGTGCACTTTTCCAAGCCTTCACATGGAGAGCTGCTCCTGGCATGAGCTGCTCTCTGATTGGTTGCACCCTGGTCCACACCCCCACCTAGAGTGTATGTAGGTAGACCACCGATTACCTCAGATGTCTATTGATTTCTTTCTTGTGATCACCTTGACTCTGATTGTTACACCCTATACCTGGCTGCTTTGATCATCTAGACCTTTAATCAAGCTGACAAGAAGCAAGACTCTGAGAGTCAAGATAGAAGACCTTGAGCAAGACAAGAAGAGCTCTCAATCCCCCCCACTCCCTGCTGGCTTCGGGGAGGAGGTGAGAGGGAGGAGAAGATGATGACCAGTGAGAGGCAACATCAAGGAACCAGCCAGTGCAGCTAGTGAGGACATCAGAGCTGTTTGTTACTTTGTTAAAGAGCTGTTATTCCATCATAGCAGCAGTAACCTGTGCTGTAGGCTAGAAACCTTTAGGCTCTCCTGCAAAGGAGTAGCTTAATAAAATTCCTGTTTGTTTTATATAAGAAGGCTCCCGAGGTCCTTCTTGGCACCACTGACCAGCTCTTGCCCGCCCCCAAGGGTCTCCGAGCATACTGGTGTTGTGGTGAAGTTCCGTGGTCTTTTGCCAGGCCAGAGTGGACCCCAACAAGTACAGAAGCAGAACAAGCAGTTAAAATTTTCCATTCCCACTAGAGTTCTACCTAAGATGGTGTCTGCCTGTTCAGTGACCCTTTACACACCCACAGCCATATCTTCTAGCCCTGAGATAGTAGCAAGAGTAAGAGTTATTATAGAAAAGGAGTTAAAGAAAGATATGCCCTCAGAGGGAAAGTGGGCCACTTTGACAGGAGTAAGATATTTTATTGTTTCAGTTACAGAGTTACTACTCAAGTTCCTTCACTTTTTGATGGGCAGCTCCAGGAGTTTTACAACTTTCTTTTTTTTTTTTTTTTTTTTTTGGCAGTACTGGAGGTTGAAACCAGGGCCTTGCAGGCTTTGCAAGTGCTGTACCACTGAACTGCACCCCCAGCCCCCCCTTTTTTTGAGACACGGTCTTGCTAAATTATGCAGACTGCATCTGGTCTCGAACTTGTGATCCTCCTTCCTCTGCCACCTGAGTCATTGGGATTACCAGTGTGCACCACTGCGCCTGGCGAGTTTTACCACTTTTAATTTAGCAAGCATGAGTTTGCTCATAATTCACTTGAAAAGCCAACAAGGGGGACCAAAATTGCAATTGCTAATGTTATGTTAAAAGATGGTAAACCAAGCCAACATTACTCTGATCATAAGAGAGGGGTCTGTCTGGCTGAGATTGACTCTTATCAGTGAGCCAAAGGAGGTTATCTTTTCTAGCTGCATCCATGTAAACCCCCGAGCAAGCCTCCCTAGCTTAACAAGCACAGGCCACCCCCAGTGTCTTTAGCTGACACCTTTATCTAAACAGACACAAGCTGTGTGATTTCTTGAGCAGGAATGCTTATCTTAACAATCCTCCGCTGTGCTAGGGTACTGAGTAGACATCTTTATAACGGCACCAAGGTTACAGGTTGCAGAAGCATCCTGCACAAGCACTATCATAAGGTCACATGTTACACATTTTGTCTCTGCAAACACATTAATCCTGTGGTATCCCATTGCTCATTTCTAACAGACTGACTATCTCCCTGAAGTTAGGGTGGGATACAAATTTCATAAGTCCATCATTTTAGCCTGGAGCTATTGAAGTCTGGAAGAAACAAATTTTACAAGATGGTTAAAAATGTAGGAACCAAACACGAGGAGCAGAATAGTGGTTACCAGGGGCCCTGATAATGGTAGGAACCAGGGTAGACCAGATGAGGCACCTTTTACTGCTGTTTATTACTGATAGTGTTTGGGTCTGGGTAATATTACTCTGAAATGAGTCCATTCATGGCATCCCAGAGTAAGAAGAATCATTGAAATTCATAAGGTAGAGCATAGAAAAGAATCCAGCCTGAGATGAAGCCTGTGTTGGGCCAGGTCACCCTGACCCAAATGACATTATAAACACAAACAGGCAGAGACAATGAGGATGCCTGCATTTCCAATTAACTCATGAACCTTTGACATCAGACAGGATCATGATTGTGTAACCACCTGTATGCACATATGGTGGTGTTAGGTGTCGTCGAGTTGGTATCTGACTCATAGCGACCCTATGTACAAAAGGTGAAACACTATTGTCAGTGCTTTTCTGCTGTTCATAGGGTTTTCAATGATGGATTGATTTTTGGGAGTGGGTTGCTGGGTCCTTCTCCCAAGCCTACAGTATCGGGTGTTCCCAGGCAGTCTCCCATCCAAGTGCTAACCAGGCCTGACCCTGCTTAGCTTCTGAGATTTGACAGGATCGGATGCCACAGAGCTACGGCTGCAGGCACATGCACATATACTGTTATCTTATGTAACCTTCTAGATGTACATCCTGAATGGTATGCAAAGCCTTAAAAAATTCCCCTTGTCAATACTGGTGGCATGGAGAGGTACATTCTGGAATAAAGCATATCAGACCTGCCTGCAGCTCCTGGTGCGTCCTTTAGTTTCTCCAATGGCCCTGAGCCTCTTGTTGAGGAGTTCAGGTTCAATACCAATATCAATCCTAACACCTGGCGTAGTTGGCAGGATCCAGTGAGTGCCCCCTCTTTCTGGAGGACCCTGGTGAAGGGATGTGGTCCTCTACCAGTTTGTGGTATCCAGTGGCAGTTGTCCTGCTGCGTTGGTCCACCCCTGAGGATTGGGAGCACATAGACCTTACACCTGAGTTCTTGCATGAAGTGCTGGAAGGTAATAGAGGTAGTAGCCCAATCTCCCAGTGGGGCACAGTAGGGTGAGAAAAAATATGATGAAGTGTTGGCAGAGCAGGTGCAAGTACAATGCTTGCTACAGGTGCAGGAGGACCTGAATGCCTGGATTCAAGCCCTGGAGGAAGACTGGTCATCTACTAGTAACTGGGAGGATGAGGGTGCCATGCTGGGTCCGTCCTCCTGTGTCCCCATGTCACCCACGCTGCAAGCCCATCCCATCATTAAGTGACAGAACATGAGCAGCCAATGATCCTAGGGGAGGCCCCCCAGAGATTGCCTTGGGTGAGTCAGTAGACCCTGATGGTGGCATATACCTGAGAGGAGCTGAGAGAACTGGCCAAGCAGCTCTGCTAGCAACTGGGAGAAACTGTGTCAGCATGGCTGCTGAGGCTGTGGGATGATGGGGTAGATAGCCTGGGATTGACCCTGAGAAGATGGCTCAGCTGGCTTCCAGCACCACACACGCCTCCCTCCATCAGCACATCCCGAATGGCTGGTGATGCCAAGGTAACTATTCCTAACTTAGTTGGCTGATGCAGCTTGCTTGGTTGATCTGGCAGACCTGCCTGAGACTGTGAGTAAATGAACCATGAAGTGGATCTGGTCTAGATAATCCATGAAATGGGCATACTGCAAATGATGTTCCAAGCTTGATAGCGGGGCTCTGGTGATAAATTGTTCATAAACCATATAATAGATAGGATATTAGCCACAGCCTCTGCTGGACCTTTTGTGTCCCTGGCTATGTGGACCAAAGCATTTATGAGGTCACAATGGCTATGGCTGCTCTGGGGGACACAGAGGTGGGAAAAATGAGAGAAAAGGGCTGTGTGAGCTACCCACCTCGGTAAGAGCACCAAAAAGGGGAAAGGGCCCCAAAAGGTGGAGACCAAGGGGCACAAGAAGGAGACCTATTTATAAATGTGGTTAGACCTCATAGCCGCAGAGGTGGACAGAGAAAACAGATTAGCAGCCTGATGAGAGTCTTGTGACCCTGTGGAAGCAGTTGCCAGAGGAATGACAGTTCCAAAGAAAGCCAGTGAAGAGCTGTAGTGCCCCTGTGCTCTGCCTGCAGGATTTCCTCGTACAGCAGTGGACTCTAATGGCCTGCTGGATTGATGGGATGGTCGAGGGGCCTGGTTAGCAGGGGAGCCAGAGGACTAATGGTTATGTGTTGAAGTTGCCACACATTGGTCCTCCCACAACATATAGCAGGTATTGGCCCTGGTAGATACTGGGGCTGAATATACTTTGATTTATGGGAATCCAGAGCTATTTGACAATGATCATAGATGGGTATGGGGACCACAATATGAAAGTATGACAGACCACCCTGACCCTGGGCACAGGGCAGTTGCTTAGACAGGGCTGGGCACAGGGCTTACACAGTGTACATATCTCCAATTCTGGAATACATAGTGGGCATGGACATTTTTCAGCGTCTTACCCTACCCACCACACAGGGGAATTTTGTCTACACATGTGAGCTGTTAAGACAGTGGTGCAGGATCATCCACACCACGAGCTGGTGGTGCTGCTGATCCCCCAATGAGTGATGAAAATGAGACAATATCGTCTTCCTAGTGGACATGAAAAAACAGGACAGACCATCCTGCAGCTGGAAAAAGAAGGTATTGTGCACCTTATACATAGCTTATTTAATTCACTAGTATGATCCATGAAGAAGCCTGATGGGATTTGGAGGATGGTGGTTGATTACTGAGAACTGAACAAAGTGACTCCTCCTTTGGATGCAACGGTTCCATCCATCTTGGACTTCATCTCTGAGACAGTATCATTAGATGATAGACTTGGCCAATACCGCCTTTTCCATTGACATTGCTCCTGAGAGCAAGGAACATTTCGCCTTCACGTGGGAAAGCCAATAATGGACATTTATGGTTTTGCCGCAGGGATACTTGTATAGTCCTACTGTTTGCTATGGGTTGGTGACCAAGGACCTGGCTATCAGGGTGAGGCCAGTTACTGTTCCCCTGTTCCATTATATTGATGCTATTATGCTAACCTCTGATTCTCTTGCAGATTTCAAGAAAGCCACACAAAGCTTGAGAGTGGCACTGGAAATGTGGGGCTGGGCCATCAATGGCAACAAAATACAATGACCTGGGTTATCTCTCACATTCCTGGGAGTTGTCTGGTTGGGTAAGACCAATGTTATTCCTAAAGCTGTAGTTGACAAAGTTTGGGCCTATCCCTGGGCTATGACCATAAATAATTTACAAACTTTCTTGGGCCTCTTGGGGTATTAAAGAGTGTTTATTTCTCATCTGGCCCAACTCCTGTGATGCCTACAACAATTATGTAAGAAAGGGGTACCATAAGATTGGATCCCACGAATGGAACAGGCCTTCTAGGAAGCCAAGTGGGCTATAAGGCAACTCAAGCCTTACAGGTAATGGACCCTGAAAAACCATTTTAATTGGATATAAGTATGACTGCGGAAGGATTTGGCTGGGGCTTATGGCAATCTATGGGAAAACAGGGAGTTCTGATCTGGCTGTGGTTCCAGCTATGGAAGGGGGCAAAGAGTCAATCCTCCTTAGTGGAGAAGCAACTTGCTGCTGTGTACACAGCTCTGTAGACTAATGAAGCCATTTCTCTGCAGAACAAAGTACAGGTTAGGACAATGTATCCCACAGAGGGATGGACACAAAGTTGAGTGGCTAGGCCTAAGACAGCAGTGGCCCAAATGCCCACTTTAGTGAAGTGGGGAGTCTTCCTGGAGCAGTGGATAGAAGTGAGCACTGGTCCACTGTGCTGGGCCCCTCACATTAGCTGAATTGACTGTCCTCTCACCTATCTTACTGGACACTTGTACGTAGCCCTTACTGAGAGGGAAAGCCACTGATTTCCCCTCAGATTTGGTACATGGATGACTCCAGTTGAGGCAACCCTAGCCAATGGATGGCTATAATTGTATAGCTAGAAAAGGATGAGATCTGGTTAGTCTGACTCGGGACAAAGGAGTCAATGGGCAGAGCTACGTGCTGTCTTGATGGTGGTGATCATAAATGAACCTGGACCCTTACATATAGGGATAGATAATTGGATAGTACACTGGGTCCTAACTCTATGGTTACCTATGGATACAAGATTGGCTAGTAGGCCATCTGCTTGTATGGGGCCAAACTATGTGGCAAGACTTGTGAGACAGGTTGTTAGGTGCCTTCAAATCGGGTTGACTCATAATGACCCTCACAGGTTTTTCTTTCTTTCTTTCTTTCCTCTTTTTTCTTTTTCTTATTCTTTTTTTTCTTTTTCTTTTTTTCTTTTTTTTTTCTTTTTCTTTTTTTTTTTGTGTACTCATTCAATGTTTATTAGTTCTCACTGTGTCCTGGGCAGTTTATGGATACTTCTCTACAACAGAGGCAAAGCCCCAAGAAAGCAGGTTACATTCTTATGAGAGGAGACAGCATACAAGCAAGTCAACGTCTTGGGAAATAGTGGGTCTCTGGAGGCTAATACTATAGGAGAAGGGGACAGAAACAGAGGGGAGGGGATCCTATTTTAGATGGGGTGACATTTGAGTAAGATACAAATGGAAATTAGGCTGTAAGCCTTGCACATACATGGATAAAGAGCATTTTAGAAAGAGGAAACCACAAATGCAAAGGCCCTGAGGCAGTGGCGTGCTCAGAGTGTTTGAGGAAATCTCATAGGTTTTTCAATGGCTGATTGTTTTGGAATTGCTTTGGGAGTGGATTGCCATGTGTTTCTCCTGTTGTGAGATGTAGGGCCGACAAAAAAATTTATATATATATCACCTCAGAGGACATCAACCTCTAATGAGCCTGGGCAATGACAAGGCCAATGCTCTTGCCTGGGCCTGTGGTACATGAGTGCCATAGATAGATGTAGCCATGTGGCTCCATCACTGATTGGGACATATTGGCCCACAAACCATGCTACATGTCAGATATTGGGATTTCAGTGTTACTCTTGTAGAAGCAACACAGGCAATCAAAACATGTCCTGCCTGTGCTATAGCCCTTCCAAAGTGCCACAGTCTGTGGCCAAAGCAGGGCTCTATTTACAGGGTGGCTTGCCCTTGCAGCACTGGCAAATTGACTTTATACGCCCACTTCCTTTGGATCAAGAAAAGGCTTAAGCCTTGACAGCTATCGATATACCTCTGGGTTGTTATTTGCTTATCCTGCACAAAAAGTAATGTAAGATATGACCGTATGGCCTTCAGAACCCTGAAGTGCAATGTGGAGCTGCCCAATCCGCACAACAAATGACAGGGGAACCCACTTTAGTGAAGATAAAGTACAAACATGGGCAAAACCCTGGGTGGAAGCTGGCAGTTACATGTACCATATCAACCCCAGGTGGCTGGAATGATTGAGAGATCTAATGGTATTTTAAAAGACAGGCTTTGCTGATGCAAACACTACTTGATATAAAGGGGTGGGCCCAGTGACCAGACATGACTGTCTGATTGCTCAGTGAGCAACCCTGACAAACTGGCCTTACTCCACTGGACAAGGTAACACATGGGAGGCCGCAAAGCCTCCACCTAAAGAGTAGGGCCAAGGACTCCCTACTGCATGCCCAAGTGGGGCCTCATGGTTCATCTTTCTACCAACTCCCTCTCCTCTAGTGGAGGGGGCAACCGCTTTGTGGTCTTGGCCTTGATCACAGAAGAAACCAAAACTCCTTAGATTACCTTCACTGTCCCTTGGGGACTAGGATGGCAGTATGTACTGCACACACTTCCCTGGTATCTGCCTCGCCTACAACCTTGACAAGACAGGCCCTCATGCATGGGAAGGGACTCTGTTAACAGGCACCTTCACAGTGGCCTTATAGCACATACCCCAGGTGCATGTGGCTACCCAAACACCAAATCATGGCCGACTTAGAGGAAACAAGATATGGTACCGTGGGCCAGGCCAAAAACTGATACCTGCCACTGTTTTATCCTGAGATGACAAAGTGGCATGCATTCTTCCCCATGTACGTGATCTACCCACGATGGTTTCTGGGCCTTTATTGTCTTTCTGGCCAGGTTGAGTCCTGCCAACAGCATCATGTGCTGCATGCACCTATGTGAGGGTTCACAATGTGTGGCACTGTGGGGTGTGCATGGAACTGCCCTTAGATGTAGCTAGAGGCTTCCCGTGGCAAATCTATTGGTCCACTCCTGACAACTGGCCATGGCTTGCCACCCAAGACCGTTTCTATGACTGGACTGCTGCCTGTGAGATCATGGCAACCTTGTACCTTTGTCAGCTAAGCAATCTGGAATGGGTGGGGATGGCTGTTAGGGAAGCATGTAGAACTTAGCCTACCACACACTGTATAGAGAAACATGGAGGAGCTCCCAACTGTGTGGTAGGATGGAGTCCTCCTGAGGTGAGTGTAAACACAACTGTGGTGATTGCCCAGCGTATTGGTGGAATGGCCAAAAATATACAGGGACCAAGTCAGTCAGGTACCCTGGGATGTATATGGGTCTGTGGGAAGTATGGCTGGCCCAACCTTTGTGCCTATTGAAATGGGCACTGAACCTGAGGAAGACCCTACATTGCTGACCATATCCTAGAGACCTTACCAGAAACACTCCACAATTGGGACATGCTATGCCACCATTGCCTACAGCTGTAGCACTGTGGCATCCGATCCCATCAGGTCTTTTAAACCAAGCAGGGCCAGGCCTGGTTAGTCCTTGGATGGGAGACCACCTGGGAACACCAGGTGCTATAGGCTTGGGAGAAGGATCTGGCAACCTCCTCCCAAAAACCAATCAGCCACTGAAAACCCTATGAATAGTAGAGAAGCACTGACAATAGTGTTTTGCCGATTGTACATAGGGTTGCTATGAGTTGGACACTGACTTGACAGCACCTAACAACAACAATGCCACCATTGGCATAGGAAAAGCGAACTGCCTGATGGTTTTATTCCCCAACACTTGGGTTCCCCGGAGGGGGAATAATAAAAATAAAAATTACAGCCTCAACACAACCTATAGCCAGGGCACTTAATTAAACCGACCAGACATTAACTTTAATGGTAGATAAAACTGCCCAGATACACAAGGTAATGTTACAAAGTCACATGGCTCTAGATCTCTTGACAGCCGCCCAGGGAGGGACATGTGCCAGGCTACATGCAGGAGGCTGTATGTATATACCTGACGATCAATATAATGTAACTGAAGCCTTACATAAAATTGATGAAAGTACAAACAATGTGCATCCTGGGACTCACTTCCCTACATACCAGGTAGAACAAGTGAACTTCATGCTGGGGGTGGACTATAGTGGGCTTAAATAATATTGCTGGAATCTTAATCGTGTGGTACTGTTCATTGTATTGCTGTTATGGGTTGTGGGAAGACAAGGTAGCCCTGTGGTGATATGTCCCACCTCGGGCCATAAAAAGAGGTTTACTGCCACTGTAAACACCCCCTGACATGAAGAAATAAAACCAAGAGACAGGCTGAACAGGCCTTTGCCTCCTACCCTGGCTTGTGTCCCAATTTGATTTTAGCCAGTTTAAGGCCTAGGATGTTGAGCCAGGTCACACTGACCCAAACAATAATATAAATATAAACAGGCAGATATAATGGGACACAATGACAATGCCGGACCTGCCTGCAACTCTTTGCGTGTTCTTTAGTTTCTCAATTGGCCTCAAGGGGCCATCTCTCACTGAGGAGCTTGAGTTTGATACCAACATCAATCCCAACAGATTGTTAGGTCAGGTCAGGGTGACTGGTGTTGAAATGTAAGCAAGCTGAGATAATGGCACATATGCACAATATTGTTGTTGTTGTTAGGCGCCGTTGAGTCGAGTCTGACTCATAGTGATCCTATGTACAGCAGATCGAAACATTTGCCAATTCTGTGCCAGGCAAATGATCTTATTTATGTTTAAGCCCATTGTGGCAGACACTGTGTCAATCCATCTGGTGGAGGGTTTCCCCTTTTGCATTGAACTGTCACTCTCCCAACATGATGTCCTTCTCCAGGATTGATCTCTCCTGACTACATGTCCAAAATATGTAAGACACAGTCTGGCCATTCTTGCTTTCCAGGAGCACTCTGGTTGCACTTCTTCTAGGACAGATTTGTTGGTAGTTTTGGCAGTCCATGGCATATTCATAGACGTCTCCAGCACCACAATTCAAAAGCATCAATTCTTTTTCTGTCTCTCTTGTTCAATGTCCAGCTTTCACAACCATATGATGTGACTGAAAATACCATGGCATGAGTCAGATGTACCTTTGTCTTCAATGTGATATCTTTACTTTTCAATACTCTAAAGAGATCTTTTGCTATAGCTTTTCCTAGAGCAATGCGTCTTTTGATTTCTTGACTGCAGCTTCCGTGGGTGTTGACTATAGAGCCAAGCAAAGCAAAATCTTGGACAACCTCAATCTTTTCTCCATTTATTGTGAAGTTGCGTGCCGACCCAGTTGTAAGGATTTTTGTTTTGTTGATGTTTAGTCGTAACCCATATTGAAGGTTATATCTTTGATCTTCATCAGTAAATGTTTTAAATCCTCTTCACTTTCAGCAAGCAGAGTTGTGTCATCTGCATAACGCAGGTTGTTAATGAGTCTTCCTCCAATCCTGATGCTGCGTTCTTCCTCATAAAGTCCAGCTTCTCGGATTATTTGCTCAGCGTATAGATTGAAGAGATAGGGTGAAAGTATACAGCCCTGACGCACACCTTTCTCAACTTTAAACCAGGCAGTTTTTCCTTGTTCTATTCGAACAACTGCCTCCTGGTTCATGTACAGATTTCTCATGAGTACAATGAGGTGCTCTGGTATTCCCATTCTTCAAAGAATTATCCATATTTTGTTATGATGCACACAACCAAATGCCTTTGCATAGTCAATAAGACATAGATAGACATCTTTTTGATATTCTCTGCTTTCAGCTAATAACCACCTGACATCAGCAATGATGTCCCTGGTTCCCCACCTTCTTCTGAATCCTGCTTGATTTTCCGGTAATTCCCTGTCTATATACTGCTGCAGTTGCTTCTGAATGATCTTTAGTAGAATTTTGCTGGTGTGTGATATTAATGATATCATCTGATAGTTTGCACATTCAGTTGGATCCCCTTTTTTGGGAATAGGCACAAATATGGATCTCTTCCAGTCAGTTGGCCAAGTAGCAGTTTTCCAAATCTGTTGGCATAAACATGTTAA